>JAPKLW010000156.1:577025-596884 GCA_026898455.1 Plectranthus barbatus | reverse complement strand
CCCCCTAATGCCGACAAATGATCTTCTTTATATTTACAGTCAACGTACTCTATATGGGCTACTAGGGTTTATTTATAGACGGAGATTTTAGTACCACGTATATTTTAATTTATATTAGGTTGAGAGCCCATAGAGTCATATTTTGGTGGTGATATACAAATATAGACTGTAATAAATTGATTCGCAGATGTGAAATGATTATTTATTTACCACACTATTACATGGGGGATAGTCACAATATGCAGTTGGTCGGATTTAAAGGAATAATGACCATGAAATTTGAAAACGATCCTAATATTTGATAAATTGGTCCAAATATGTCTTCTGAAAGATAAATTTTTATTTGTATGTGATATCACATTATGATAATCCGACACCTTATAGTAATATGCCTAATAAGACCCAAGTACTCATGCCATAAGATTAGAAATTATGGGTCATTAATTTTATTTTCATCGCAACATGATAATTAAGTTGAATAAATGCATAAAAAAGAAAAACATTCAAGTAAATAAAACTCAATAATTTCATTGTGCATAGATAATTAAAATAAGTGCTCAATAAATTCATAAATAAAAACTAAAACAACAATATTAATAAACGGAATGCAAAACATAAGGAATTCTAAAGATCTTAAAAGTAATCTAAAAGTTCAATTTGTGTGGATCTTCATCCTGAACGAGCTCATCTTTCAATAAGTCATCATCATCATCATTTTTATCATGATTGATAACCAAGTTTGCTTCAGGCAAATCTCGGATATTTTTGCCCTTCTTTTCTTTTAACATTCTTTGATATGCTTCCACTAAGTGCAAAGGAGTACAGCATATGCGAGACCAATGACCATCACATCCACACCTATAACAAATTTTCTTGTCAACTGCTTGTTGAGATGAATTTGCCTTTTGTAGGCGTGATTTATTGTCATTTCTTCTTCCATAACCTTGAGATCTATTGTTGTATCCATGATCTCGGTCAACCCATTGTGACCAGTCTCTTCTACCACGAATGTATGCTCGACCTCGTCCTCTACCTCTGGTAGCATTGTATTGTTGGTCAATAGCATGTGAACCAACAGGTCTTGCATTATGGTTTGTCATAAGAAGTTGGTTGTGTTTTTCCGCTACTAGTAAAGCAGATATAAGTTCAGAATGTTTACCATAATTTTTAGCTCGGTACTGCTGCTGGAGTACGAGATTACTAGCATGAAATGTTGATAGTGTTTTTTCTATCATTTCAGTCTCTGTAATTTTCTGCTTACAGAGTTTTAATTGCGACACAATTCGGTGTAAAGCTGAATTATATTCATTTACAGACTTAAAATCTTGAAATCGCAAATTTAGCAAATCAAATTGTGCTTGAGGTAGGATAACAGAAGTTTGTTGATCAAAGCGATCCTTCAGGGATTGCCATAAGGTAACAGGATCCTTTTCAGTAAGGTATTTATTTTTGAGGTCTTTGTTCAGGTGATGACGAAGAAAAAGTAAAGTTTTTGCCTTCTGGACAGAGCTACTTGAAGAACCTTGAATTATAGTCTCGCTTGGGTCACATGATGTAAGATGAATATCAACATCTAAAGCTTATGTTAAATAGTTACTGCCATCAAGGACGAGCTCAGTAAATTCTCTTTTGTTGATATCAGACATTTTAACTACATAAATTACACAATATTAATAACTATATAAATTACGGAGACAACATTATTATAATTTATGAATCTTTAATTGCATAAATATGCTTGAAAATTATGTAGCAATAATGTCAGAGACTCATATATTAATCTAATCAGATTTCATTATATACCCAAAGTGCTTGATTTATAATTATTATATTCAAGATTTAATCCCACTAAATAAGCTTTTAAATGCTAATAATCTATTATAAATAAATGGCCCGAACATGGATAGATTCATAAACTAATTATTCATAAAAGGTTGCCGGTAAATATTGCGGGATAAATAGTCATAAAAATAACCAACTGATGCTAATAATGTTAATAAAACATTAATCGAATTCGTCAAAATCTAAGAAAATATTTTCACATGAAACTGAAAATTTATAATTTTGTTCCGCTAAATCCTCATAAGGTTCCACAAAATCCGACAAATTTCAATCGACATTTATATATACGATTCTCCAAGTTTTAGTAACAAAACATGTTGTAACATAAAAACAAAAATTTTGATTTTGTTTGCAACACCAAAAATTAAAAATTGTAACAAGAAGATACATCAATATTCAGTCCGTAAAATAAAAAATAAAAAAGAAACTAGAAACCAAGTTCATTAAATATGGTAGAGTAATAAGATAATCATGTATATTTAACACATGCATGATCAATGATTTATGAAGTAAAATAAAGCGCAGGCCATGAAAAAAAAATAATAATAATAACACACAATGTGACCAAGTATGTGACAAGATCCAGCGGCATACAATTGCAATAAATTTACATATGATATAAGCAATAAGTTTTTTTTTCTTTCAATTTTACAAACATAATAGTTGGAATACTTAATCCACATATCGTAATACAATGAATAAGAAAACATATTCGATCATGATATGCATAGTTTAAATTAGGAATTACCTCGCAGAAAAGACATAATTCTTTTCTAGGGCAAACAACTCAAAAGTTTCTTGATCAATAGAGTATCGTGTTGATAACGTGTTGTGAATCGAATCTTTCGTATATCGCAGATAAACAATAATAAAGAGAAAATAATAGAGAGAACACGATGGAGAGAAAATGGAGAATATTATTAATCATTGATCTGTAGAGAATTACAATATTATGTCCTATTTATAAGGATGTAATCATATCTTCTATAGAAATCTTGAGAGATATCATATATGTATATATCTCTAAAGTATATCTTAAGTAATGTCCACCAAATAATATATTTATAACACTATTTTCATTTTCATTTCTCAAATATTTGTGTGTGAATTATGATTTAAATTTATGATTTTCATCCTTGGCTGAAGGATGCTTTTTTTTTTTAAGTAGTATTTACATTTAAAAAATCACATATTTTAAATAAATACATTAATTTTAATCTCACGTGAATATTAATAATCTAATTCAAACTAATAATCTATTGAACTTAGCATTGCATCTATCATATTTTGTTTTGTTGCATGCAATACAATTATTAAAAATTATGATCATCGAGGTTCGTTTCAACTAGATTTTAGTTGTATTCTAATTAATAATTATTTGATCAATGTTGCAAAAGAAATTTATACAAGATTCCATTTTAGTTTTTTAATCTTGTCAATTTGTTTAAAGTTTAATTTATAATGTTCATCTATTTTTATTTTTATTTTTTGAAAAAAAACCTAATATTAGAATTTTACTTCACTTTATGTTTTATTATGTTCACCAATTTTCTCTATATCACACTCTCTATAGAGTGGCTAAAAATTGAATGTATCAATTAATATTGAGTTGGTCTCCTGAGAAACGGTCTTAACATTTTTTTATTGTGAGACAGATTTTAATACATCATTTCAATAAGTTAAATACATCATTTTATTTTTAAAAATTACATTATTTGCAACAAAGAAATGCATAATTTGCAATAAAGAAATCATTTCATTAAATTCGTTTCACAATAAAAGTGGTAAGACATCATTTGCAATAAAAAACACATCATTTCATTAAATTCGTCTCACAATAAAAATGATGAGACCGTCTCATCTGAGAATTTGCCATTAATATTTATAAGGAAAAAGATTTTGAGTAAAATATTATTTATTTGGTGACTTATCTTTTAAGTTTACATCATATAGTTTCTCAAAAAAAAAAAAAAAGTTTACATCATATATATTATTCTTAATCTACTTTTATCATTAAAAAAATGTGCATGAGATGAATTTACGGTTTTTTAGACAGATCTTTACATCTCCATTTATTTCAAATGAATTTTTTAGTAAATGATTATTTTTTTCAATAAATAATGTATTTAATATTTATTTAATAAAAGATATATTTAGTCTCGGTACAATGAATAATAAATTTTTATTCAATAAATTATGTATGAAAATTATTTAATGAGGAATCTTGTATTCATTTCACACATTTTTTTATGAGATACGAGTGTTGGTGAGAGATTTTTTAACAATATATTTATATATTTTTGGTGAAATTTTTTTTGCCTCGGAATAGACTTTTCCTTGGGCACAAAATAACGATGTTTGTAACTACAAATTGATGTTCTTTAAAGAAAAAGATGCCAAAGATTTAACGAAATTTGGCAAGAGAAGTGCATGCGACTTTGGAAAGAAAGAGTTGTGTATCTTCATTATCAGAAGATTACAAATATTGCATGACGAAAAGGGAAGAAAAAAAAAGGTCTTGAAGGGAAGAAGATGGAATTATCTCATGATTAGGATGTTTCTTTATCTATTTTCTAGAGTTTTTCTTTTTTTAAAAAAATTATCTTCCTCTTACTTCCTCCTCCCAGTCTCCCAGCTTCTCTTTATCCTTCTTGTCGAGTCTCTTTTCTTACACTCCTTCATTCATGTCCCATTTTCTTTCTTCAATGTCGAAGGTTTATGTATTCACCTTCTTAGTCTATTTCAATTCTTCATCAGTGGCTCCGAACGAATGCACTTGACACAAGGGTTGGATTAATTTTATTTCAATTGGAGGGTGGCAATGAAAAATTATTATTGCGCATGTGGTGACAAATATAACGAAATCCAATTAATGAGAAGAATCTCTTGAGTTCTGGCCCAACGGCCCAGATCCAAGCGGCTAAGAGCCCATTAAATGCATAGCCGGCACACAAAACGCAACCATCACCCAACAAGCCCAACTGCCACGAGGAGCAAAATCCGCCTCGGTTAAGGTGTCGGGTTTGAGGTCTATATCGACCCCAAAAGTGGCCTCTGCACCGACCTTGACAATGGCCTCAACACCGACCCAGGAGAAAAGAGTCGTTGGAAGGATACAGCGCTGACCCTAACCAACCCCAGGATTTTCGGAGGCCGTTCCAAAAAAACCGGGGTCGTTACCGATCATGGGCCGGATCGTGCGGCCCAAAACCCCTATAAACAGGCCCCTCCACCTATAAAAGGAGGGTCCCTGCACGAAATTTGCATCTAATTTTTAAGCTAGAAGCTAGTCGCAGCCCTGTCGAATTCATTTCTCATTTAATAAACTCATTTATTGTCTTTGTTCTACTTGAATTCTTTATCTTCAACCAGCTTATTTATTGCGCATTTAATTCCCGGATACGCGTTTATTGTTGTTGTATCATCGAAATCCTAAGAGCCTTGGAACTTTTTTATTCCAACATCAATATTTTGGCACCCACCGTGGGGCTCTTGGGATAAACTTCTAACACAATGGCCGAAACGCAACAAACCGGGCAAGGACCCGATAGGGACCAACCACCCATGCCTACTGGGGCTGGGACTGAAGGCATCAACATTACCTCTGTTAAGGCCCATGTTATTGGCCCATACCAACGGCTAGCTTCATATATACATCAACCCACTAGTATTCATTATTCATTCATACCAATGGCAGTGATGATCACATTTCCAATGTCTCTAACAACTTTGATAAGTCACATGCTATTGTTGATGAGTAGCAGGTTGGACGACGATATAATCTTTGCGATCGGACTACTGTTGCTCCTCCTGATAAACTAGGTTTTCCACATGTGAGTGCTATTATTGAAGAACCTTCCACTTATAAGGAAATTGTTCGTTATCCTGAATTGCAACATGCTATGTCTGAGGAGCTGGTTGCTCTTACTCATACCGGCACATGGGAGTTTGTCCCCTTACCATCACATGCCATACCCATTACATGTAAGTGGGTCTTCAAAATTAAGACCAAGTCAGATGGTTCCGTTGAATGATATAAAGCTCGTCTTGTTGCTAGAGGTTTTCAGCAGACTCAAGGACAAGATTATGATGAGACTTTTGCTTCGGTTGCTCACATGACCACTGTTCGTACTTTGATTGCAGTGGCTGCTACTCACTCTTGGACTATTTCTCATATGGATGTCAAAAATGCATTTTTTTTCATGGTGATTTGCACGAGGAAGTCTATATGCATCCACCCCAGGTGTTGAGGCCCCTTCTGGACATGTTTGTCGCCTTCGTCGTGCTTTGTATGGTCTCAAACGGGCTTGGTTTGAACGTTTTGTCTCTGTTATATGGATTGTTGGATTTTCACCTAGTGATCATGATCCTGCTCTTTTTATTCTTCTCTCTTCACATGGCCGCACATTGCTCCTTTTTTATGTTGATGATATGTTGATTACGGGAGATGATGCAGACCATATTTCACTTGTGAAACAGCAACTTAATCAGGAATTTCATATGTCTGATTTGGGACCTTTAAGCTATTTCTTAGGCATTAAGGTGCATCATTCTGACAAAGGTTTTTATTTGTGTCAATCCAAGTACATTCTCAATCTTATTGCTCGGTCCAGTATCATTAATAATCGGTTGGCTGCAACATCTATGAAGCTTCACTTACAGCTTCGTCCTACTGATGGTATACCTCTTGAGGATCCTTCTCGATACCGACACATTGTCGGCAATCTTGTTTATCTCAATGTTACTAGGCCAGACATTGCTCATTCAGTTCATATTCTGAGTCAGTTTGTGAGTGCTCCTACTTCGGTCCATTTTGGGCACCTACTTCGTGTGTTGAGATACTTACGTGGTACATCATCTCAAGGTCTGTTCTATGCTAAAGATAGTCCACTTCAGCTTTATGCTTACTCGGATTCCACTTGGGCGAGTGATCAGACAGATCGACATTCTATCACTGGGTATTGTATTCTCCTTGGTTCTTCTCCTCTTGTTTGGAAATCCAAGAAACAAACAGCTATTTCTCGATCTAGTACAGAGGCCGAACTTCGAGCTCTTGCCACCATCACTTCAGAGATTGTATGGCTTCGATAGTTGTTACCTGATTTTGGTATTTCCTGTGATACTCCAACACCTCTTTTTTGTGATAATACTGGCGCCATCCAGATTGCCAATAATCCAGTGAAGCATGAACTTACAAAACATATTGGTGTTGATGATTCCTTTACTCGGTCTCACTGTCATCAAAAAACCATTGATCTTCAGTATGTGCCCTCAGAACAACAAGTTGCTGTCCTTTTCACCAAAGCACAAACTTGAGAACAACATCGACTTCGTTTACTCAAACTCAGTGTTTCTGATCCACATTGAGTTTGAAGGGGGTGTTAAGGCCCATGTGTATTGGCCCATACCAATGGCTTGCTTCATATATACATCAACCCACTAGTATTCATTATTCATTCATACATCAAGGTATCTAACAACCTCGACTGCAGACCTGGCTCGCATGGTGAGCGATACCCGCACTGGGGTCCCACTGCTCCATGCTTCTACGACCAGCCACACGGCGACCTCGATTTTGGATCCAAGGTACGTAGTTATTAACCCCGCTGTGGCGCGACTACTGGAGCAAATGCAGGCAAGCCAGAGAGCCATGAACGTGAGAATCGAAGCCCTCCAGACAACTAATCAAACACTTCAGAGGGAGAACCAGGAACTGCGCCAGCAAAGCCAGACCCCTGGGGGTCGACCTCGAACTGAGAGGTAAAAGTCCTCAGCTGCAAGGGATAGACCCCCACCGCATGACCACGGGGTCGATGTAGAGAACGTCAACGACAATGATGCCCTGACAGGGAACGAAGGGAGGACTCCCCGTACGACCGACCCCTGAACCGGTGGTTACGAGAGACGACTAGAGGCCAGACTCGCCCTCTTCGAGTCGATGCTGACAAGGATCCCTGGGGTCCTACCGCTTGAACCGACCATCGCTTACAATAGCAACGCAGACTCCCCGTTCACGGCTGCAATCACGGACGCAAACATCTCGGCACGGTTTGCTCCAATGACCTTCACTCTATATGATGGAACTACCGACCCCGAGGATCACATAGAGCTCTACAAATAGAAGATGTTAACAACGTTAGTACCGAGCGTGCTCAGGGAGGCATGTATGTGTAAAAACTTCGGCTCAAGTATTTCGTGTCCTGCACTACAATGGTTTGTAAACCTACCAAAGGGATCAATCGCTTCCTTCTCTGAGCTCCACTATGCTTTCCGGAGGCAATACTCGAATAGCAGGAGGGTCGGAAAGCACCCCGACGACCTTAACAACATCAGACAAAGGAAAGGTGAAACTATCAGATCCTATGTGGGACGTTTTAACGAAGAACTGGTAGAGGCGCCATATTGCCCTCCACAGACCGCCATATACGCTTTTTGGAATAGCCTCGACGTCGACTCCTTCTTGTCTCGGGAACTGAATACGTACCCCTGCAGGGATATGAGCACGATCCTCAACAAAGCATGGGCTCAAATCAAATGGGAGGAAGACAACCAAATTGCATCGCCAGAAAGAATGAAGAGCGAGTCTCTGAGCTTGCCAATACCAACCGAACTAACAAGGCTGGGGCTCGACCCCAAACCAGCTCCTATTGCAAACAACCAAGGGTCAATAGGTACCTCAAAACGCGCGAGCGGAGATCAAGCCGAAATCATCCCTATGGTAGGGGTCGGGTCGACGAAGTAACCGTACCTTACAACCTATGCCTAGATGCCACCCGATTAGTCAACACGGTTCTAAAAGATTTAGGTGGAGCCGTACGATGGTCGGGGAAGATGAAGTCAGATCCGTGATCTTGAGATTCCAAAAAGTTATGTGAGTTCCACGGGGATCACGGACACCTAACAGTGAATGCCAGACCTTGCGATTAGAGGTCATAGAACTTTTGAAGTGCGACGTCTTAACCGAATACCTAACCGTGAAAGGCAAAAAGACGTGCACCCACAGTAAACAGACCGAGGACCCACGCAAAGACCCATCGCCGAAAAAGTCTCCTAGACTCGATTACTGGGGGCCCGAGATAAGAGGGGTATCGCGATCGTCAGCCAAATGAGCCCGAAGACTCCTTAATGATGAGTCCGGACTCGCTTGCCACAAAGTCACTCACGAGACCATCGAGTTCTCTAGACGCTCTGGTTATTGCCATGATCATCTCCAATTTTCAGGTGAAACGTCTCCTAGTCGATAACGGTAGCTCCGCTAACATTTTATTTCTCGGGGCCATCCAAGCAATGTAAATCTCGATCAAAAATATGACTCCCGTGACCACGATGCTCTACGGTTTCAATGGGGAAGAGCATAAAACTCTAGGGGAGATTACCTTTCCCACCTACTGCGGAGGCATGAGTGTGGGCGTAAAGTTCCAAGTAGTGGATGTGCCATCAGCCCACAACGCCATCTTAGGAAGGCCTTGGATCCACGAAATGAAGGCCATACCTTCCACCTACCATCAAGTGCTGAAATTCCCCACTCCCCGTGGGATCCACACTATTCGGGGAGATCAGAAAGCATCTCGGGAGTGCTATTATGCCAGCTTCAAATTAGTATGCACCCAGGAGCACCGTCCGAGCCTTGAACCTCACGCTACCAAATCAGAAGGAGAAGACCTAGAGGAATTTGAAATTGACCCGCGGTATTCGACGCGCAAAACACTCATTGAAGTTGAACTCGAAACAAATTTGCTCTCTTCAATCATCTACTTCCTCAAGAGAAAGCTTCACATGTTCGCATGGTCTCATCGCAACATGACGGGGATCGATCCATCCATCATCACACACAAGCTCCAAGAAGACCCAAATTGTAGGCCCGTACAACAGAGAAGAAGGAAGTTTGCCTCCGAAAAGAATAAGACAATTGACGAGGAGATTCAAAAGTTGCTCGAGGTCGGCTTAGTACGCGAAATCAACTACCCTAGGTGGTTGGCCAACATAGCAGTAGTCAAGAAAAAGAACAGCAAAAATAGGGTCTGCGTCGACTTCACGGATCTAAACAAAGCATGTCCCAAAGATCCTTACATGTTTCCGCACATAGATGCCATCGTCAACGCCACCTCAGGGCACGAACTTTTGAGCTTCATGGACGCCTTCTCAGGCTACTATCAGATCAAAATGCACCCGGAAGATCAAGAGAAGACGACATTTATGACCAGTTGCGGTATCTTCTGTTACAAGGTTATGTCTTTTAGGCTAAAGAATGCAGGATCCACTTATCAACGCCTGGTGAACAAAATGTTCAAGAAAAATATCGGAAAGACCATGGAAGTGTACATCAGCGACATGCTCGTCAAATCACTTAAGGCCATAGATCATGTAACTGATAAATGCGTTATTTCGTTCACTTTTTAATAGATTTTTAGGTTGTTTTAATGTTTTTGTTGTGTTTTTACTTTATTTTCCTTGCATCGTAGTTGTTTTATGTTTAGTTTGTTTGTCATGGTGAAAAATGCAGGGTTTGGAGTGCAAAATCAACTAAGTTGGAGATTGCAATTTTTCAGTCGTGTGCTTTGTTTCGATCGACATGCAGGATGTCGGTCGACACAGAAGCAAGGAAGAGTTGGTGTCAAAAGCAAGGCTGGGATCGACATGCAACGCGCATGTCAATCGACACCCGCGGTGTCGATCGACATGGCGGCTGAGTGAGAGTGATCGACATGCGTGCAAAGACTTTCAAAGTGGAAGCCGTGTGTCAATCGACACACGCCCTATCGATCGACACACGGGCTATTTAGGCGAATTTTCTCAAATTATCATTTATTTCCATGTTGGATGAATTGTACTTAGTATATATAGTTATGTTTTGGCGAATTTTCACATCCATGCCACTTTTTAGACCTAGAGATATTATTTTCATTGTTCTTCAATTGTTATTGCTATGGATTGAAGATTGGGATCAAGTTTTCTCAAGACTGGATTCAATTCAAGACTATTTTATTTATGAAGGACATTTACAGGTTTTATCCATTCATATTTTTTGTTCAACATGAATATGTGTAGGTAATCCTTTATTCAGATTCTAGGGTTTATGTGATTGTCTTAGATGCATGTTTAGGTTATTAAATCGATCAAAACTTTAATTGGTTTATCAATTCTTGTGCTTTCTTAATCTGATTGAATTGACCATTTGATTAGGTTTTCATAATTAATTAATTTGAAACTGAAAAGTGAAAATTGATTAATGGATTTAAGAATTGATAATGTGGATTTTTATTATGACAGAAAAATTTAATCCATAGAAATAAATCTAATGTTTTTGGGAGTTGTTAATTTTTCTAGAGACCGAAAGGATATAGGAAATTGATAATCCACTTTATAAATTGTCAAACCCTGGAATTTGTAATACATTTCCGATGTTCCACCTTAATCTATATTTGTAATTGATCGATTGATTTTCTTGCATACTATCCAAGATATGAACTTGCCCTGGAATCTAAATGTTTCTCTCTTGTCTGAAAACTTGGTTTAATCTCTGTTTTAATTTAATTTCTTGCAAAATTAATTTTAATTTTCAAAACCCTTTCAAATTTCTATTTACTTGAACAATAAACCAAAAAACAAATATTTCAGTATATAGGATATTCGTTTTTACAATCTCCGTAGGATCAATAATTTTAATTTGCCACTAGACTATAGTATTACTAAAAATATAGTGATCAAATTTTGGCGTTGTTGCTGGGGATTGTTTAGAATTATCTTGTTATTGAATCTATTTTGGGGTTATTGATTTGAGTTGTAATTTTAATTTTCCTTTTTAATTTTCGCAAGATTTTTTGTTATTTTCCTTTAAATTTTGCCAGATTTTTCTTTTAAATTTTATTTCTGTTTCGACCGACAAGAGGCATTTCGATCGACACAGCCGCTGCACTTGTGTCGATCGACATACATCCCATCGACTAACACAGAAGTCGGTCTTTGAATTTTCTTAAAAAATAAGTAAATTAAAAGAGATAAAAATAAAAAAATGTACCTTAAATTTATATCGACTCGTTTGTATTTAAGTTATGAGTTTTACTATGAAATGAAATTATATTTATACTAAATTTATAAAAATAAAATATTTATAAAAGTTGACGACTCATCATTTAAATTATAGGTGTAGCATTATATTTAATAGCTTCAAGACTAAGGCTTGATATATAGGTACGCTCACCAATTATAGCTTTGATGAGTCATTACATATATTTCATACAACATATACTATTAATAGCAATACGTTTTCTTGTTCGATTTTTATTTTTTATTAATTAGTTTTATTTTATTTTTATTTCTTCCTTTACAAGTTACATAAGGTAACATATGTACTCGTATATTTATATTTATATTATTTAATTCTTTTGTAATATAATTATTAATCAAGAATTTAATTTTAAAATATAAATCTAAAATTCTAGGGGTTCAATTTAAACTATAAAACTTTAAAGAAAATACTTTGGAAACGGGTTGTGACAGTCTATCTAGTCCGAAAAGTAGAGAAATTGTTGGACTGAGACCTAGTATAGGTGGTCTTCTTATACGGATAAGTTCTCCTCTCATACGAATTATGAGTTGGGAACCTCTGATTTCTAGAATCCAGAAATGAAACTGACTTTCTATATAGTTCAGTTTTAGTTGTTAAGGTGGGTTTCCTTGCATTAAGAACATTCTGCTTAACCCACTTCCTAGGCATAATGGGCTTCATCTCAGGTTTGTTTGACTTATAAGTCAAAACTTTTCTAAGCTTGGGTACCGAAGTCAGTTTTGAAACTTGTTGTCCCCTTCTGTCTTGATTAGCCACTAAGGAGTCTTTGTCCATACTGACACTCATTTACCTAACAGCTTAACTTCTAAACTATAATTCTTCCTAAAGTGATGATTAGAGATATTCCTAGTTTCAGAAGTAGATGCCTGATTGCTCAAGTTATTCTCTGTGAAGCCTAGTCCTAACTTATCAAAAGAATGTCTTTGTAAACTTAAAGCTTCTGAAACTTTGCTAGTGCTAGAATAAAGTGAACATATAAGGCTTTTTATCACTAGAAATTTTTAGTTTTTGAGATGCGCATTCTTTAGAATGAGATTTAAACAATTCAAGTAAAGTAGAATGCTCTTCTCTAAGTTTGGCTAGTTCTTCACTTGCTGACTTCGATCATTGGATCTCCTCTGTCAGTTTTTAAACTTTTAGTTTCAGTGAAGCATTTTCACAAGCTAATTTTTTTTTTTAATACATAAAGTTTTGCAAATTCTCTATTTAAAGCTTCAATGGTAACATCCTCTGAATCTGAGCAATAAGATTCAAAGTTGTCTTCTATGCATGCTATAGGAATTGAAACTGAGTTAGGAATGTGTACCGGGATAGTAGACTCTGTTTCAGTTTCTTCCTCTTCTGCAAGCTTGGCCATCAGCACCAGGAAGGCTTCCTCCACGGCCTCATCGTCTGATGTGTAGTAGCCATCATCATTGTCTGAGATGTCTGGCACCTCAGTTCTGGAAAGCATGGCCTTTGCAACTGCTCTGGAAGCTTTCTTCTCGAACACCCTCCTCAAGCACTCCCTTTCCTCCTTGGAAACCAGTGGGCACTCATACTTGAGGTGGTCTGGAGAGTTGCACTCAAAGCAAGCTTTGGGAGGTCTCTCGTTGAACTTTAGTTCACTGGGTTGCGAACCTTCATTCTTGGCTTTGGCTTTCTCAAGAAGTCTTATCAGATTCCTTATCTGCAACTCACGCTCTTCAATTGAGCTCTCTTCCTCCTTCTTCTGGTAGGAAGGTGTTGGTGTTGACTTTGATGTAGACGTCTGTCCGGAAGATCTTTCAGCTTGGTAAGGCTTTTGAGGCTTTCTCTTGAACTCCCTTTTTGCGAAAAAGGCAGCATCACCCTGGATGTGTGCTGACACTTCGCACTGCTTCATTCCTGTTCGCCATTTGTATGTCCCATTTATGGGCTTGGAGCTGGGTGAACACGTCCTTGGTCGTCATCTTGGAGAGATCCATCTCCTTCAAGCTGGTGGCTTTGACGAACCAGTCCTCCTTGGGCATCTTGGAGAGTATTTTTGCATTCATATCTGCAATCTCATAAGTTCTCCCCAAGTTTTTCAGCTCACAGATAATAGCATTGAATCTAGCTTCCATTAATTTAACACTTTCACCAAGAAGCATTTGAAAAGATTCATACTTATCCACATAGTTTTGAAGCTTGTTCCGCTTTATCTGAGCTATTTCTTGGCTGAGGGTGCCAAGAAATTCTCACATCTTTTTGGCGTTGCTGTGCTCGAGAGCTTCAACAACCAGTGGCTCCAGTAAGGATTGAAGGATGAGCTCCATGGCCACTGAATCCAGCTGAAAACGAACTTTGTCGTCGTTCGTCCACTCTGCATAAGGCTTCTCTACTATCTCCTGACTCTCTGCTCCTCCGAGCTGAGTATTCACTTTGGTGATCTTCAGTGGTTTGGTAGATAGAACCTCAGCCTTCTCTGGGTGGACATTCTTCAGCATTATCAACAAATGCTTCTTCCATATCTCAAAATTTTCTGATGAGTACTTTGGAAGCTTTGTAATCTGAGCCATCTCTGCGTACCTAAGCTTGAAAACACACAAAAAAAAACCAAGTGCAGAAAAACAGAGATTTGGTCCTAAGTGACTCAACATAACCTTAGTCTATAAGAACCTGACTCTGATACCACTTGTTGGTCCCAAAATCAGAGTGCTAAACTGTGCAGCAGAAGGTTTGTCTATGCAGCGAAAGTAATAAAAGACAGTTGCACTGGTTCGGATAAACAGAGTATAATTAATTTAGTGTGTAGAAGACTTAAGCTTACTTTTGTTCTGGTTAAGTCAGTTTCACAACATATACTCTTCAGTACTTGGACAAGTATTGAAGGTTTCAAAAGTCAGATTGTGAAACAGAAAAATAGAGTAGGTATGAAAGTAAAGCAGTAAACAACACACAAGATTTATAGTGGTCCGGATCTCAATATCCTACATCCACTCTTCAAATCCAAGGTCTGGATAATTCACTAAGTAAATACAAGCCTCCTTACGATCTATACACAGCCCGTCGGTGCCTCCTTCTTTCGTTCAGCTGTGGCACTCGCATAGGAACTCCTTGCAGACTTAATCTTCAGGTTGAAGTGAGGACGGCACCCCGCAGCCTTCTTCCTGGTGGTTGGATGTTTACTGTTCTTCCTATAACTCAGGTGGTTGGCATATGCCCATGAGAATCAGTATCCCAGACTAGGAAACTGATTGCTATGAATATATCTTAGAAAGATATACTCACCAAAGAAGAGCTTCAGCTTTACAGCTTCAGCCTCGTGCTAGGAGAAGTTAGCACGGTGTATAACTTGAGTCGAAGACTCAAGTCTCGTGTAAGAAAACACGGAAACTCAGAGAGTTTAGCAGAGAGATGCCCTTTGTCATGTGAAGACTTTATAATTTTGGCTTCAGAGTTCGTTCAAACTTCGTAACCGTTTAAGGTTGAAGGGCAGACCATTTCATAGAAGATTTCCTCTCGGCATTTTGAATTTTTTCCCGTTAGACACATAAATCCAGATGTTAGACTCATGGAAGATATTGTCCAATCATAGCCCATGCCTTAGATATGCTTTCTGCTCTGCTCTGCTGCATCAGTGTACCATACACTAACTTTATGTCAGACTAAGTTCTCAGTTTGAGGAATCCAGGTTTGGATAACTTCGTACTGACTTACACTTGGGCATATATAAATGCCTAAGTCTGACTGAGCTTCGATATCTTTCGAATAGCTCGAGCTTTAAAGGTAGAGACTCTTATACTGACTTTCCAAGGTCAGTACAACTTAGCCCTCATACTAACTTCCCAAGGTCAGTATGGTATACCTTCATACTGACTGTCCACAGTCAGTATGGAAAACGACCTCATACTAATTTTTCCTGATCAGTATGGAAAACCCTCAAACTAATTTCTCCTAGTCAGTACGGGAAAGCCCTCATATTGACTTCTCCTGGTCAGTATGGTAGACCTTATACTGAGTGCTCCAACTCAGTTTCGGTTAAGGCTGTACTTGGTGAAAGCCAAGTTTCAGGCGTGCTTGTGGTCAATTCTCGATCATTCTTCTTTGCTCTGTCTTTAGCCTAAGTTCTATTACAACTCAATCGATCCTATACAAGGATTACAGTTTAGAACTCTAGATTCTGAAAAATTGACTAAAGGGGTTTTGACATATCAAAACATTAAGACTCGAGGAAACCTAAACATAGGCTTCTAACAATTACAATACTGGAAATACAATTTAACAAACAAAGTGAAAATACTTCAATCAACTTAGGATAAAAATACTAAATCTAATTCCACGACCAAAGTCTTGCCAAATATGCTCAACCAAGTCATTTGTCAGAGCAATGTGAGCTTCTTTGTTACGAAGTTGTGACCTATTCCTCATATAGCTAGATAGAATTGCAATTCATTCTGTAGAGAATCCAAAATTGGGATCATCATCAGGATCTCCATTTTCATGGTTGAACATTCTAGTCTCCATAAACTCTGTAGGATCACAATAATTTAGGTAAGTGTATTTCTTATCTTCCACTAGCATATTGTGCATAATGATGCAAGCAAGCATTATTTTTCCCATCATATCACGATCCCACAGAAGACATGGTCGTTTGATGAAATGGAAACGTGCTTGCAAAATGGTAAATGCTTGCTCGACATCTTTACGAGTAGCTTCTTGATATTGAGCAAATAGTTGATGCTTCTTAATTTGTGGATGGTGGAAAGATTTGACAAATGTTGCCCATGAAGGATATATACCATTAGTGAGATAATATCCTATATTTTTATCGTGATCATTGACAATATAACTAACCTTTGGTGCTCGAACCTCTAAGATATCATTGAAAACAGGAGATTGTTCAAGTGCGTTGATATCATTTCTGGACACCAGAGATTTAAAAAAAGCATGTCAGATCCATAAGTCTTGTGATGAAACAACTTCTAAAATGATCGTTGCTTTACCATTTCTTCTGGTATATTGTCCTGCCCGTCCAGAAGGACACTCCTAGTGCATGCAGCCAGTACTGCCTAACATACCTGGGAAACCTCGTTGTTTACCGATTTGTAACAAATATGTTATATCTCTTTCATTTGGCCTTCGGAGGTATTCATCGCCAAAATTAGAAATCACACATTCAACAAACTCTTCAACAGGTTTTCTAATAGTTTGTGCGCTCATTCAAAGAAGGTATTCATTATGCAAATCAGCTCCTGTGTCATATGTCAAAACACTCAATGCAACAGTACATTTTTTAATAGAGGACATACATAATTGACCAACGACATCACGTTTTTGTTTAAAAAATTGATCTTTAGCAATGGTTTTAGTTATTATTAGTTTGAATAATGACTTCTGCATACGAAACCTTGTGTGGAAAATTTCTGGAGGATATATTGGATCATCTTAAAAGTATTGCTCGAACACCCCTTCGTGGCCCTTCTCACATTCCCGTTCAATGAAACAACATGAATGTGAATGGGTAGGTTGTAGGGATAAAATAGGAATAAAAAAGCCACCTCCTCGATCATGGAATCAATTTGCCGATTTTCCAAAATATGACGTTCAAGTCATTTATCAACTTCATTATCGAAGTTGGAATCTGAATCATCATGAAAATTAGCACTTGATGACATTTTTTGGAGAATGCAAAAGGTTTGGGTCGAAATGATAATTTGGATAATGATAAGGTTTTGATTGTAGTGACTTAATGTTATAAAATGTGAATTCAATTTCTAGAGGAAAATAATTGATTTTGATATATCTGTGAAAACAAATTGACATGAATTGTGTTTTCTACGAACGACTGAGATTGATTGCTTTTGATAAAAGGTGGATATCAATTTGACATAGATTGTGCTTTCGACGGATGGTTCAGATTGATTATTTTTTATGAATGGTGTTGTTAGGTGTTGATGTAGAAATCTCACCTTAATTTGATGTTTTGATGTGTCAAAACTATATACCAAAGTCTAGGCCTTAGAGTTATTACCTCATGTAATCCTTGTATATGATGATCGAGTTGTAATAGTCTAGGATAAGAGAACTGTCAAAACTGTGGAACAGCTTTGAAGAAGAAGCCATTCAGACGAGATAAATGTCAATCATAAAGGATGAAGAAAACAGAGTAGAGTAACAGTTGCGAAAAACTGTGCAAACTTTTTTTCTTGTCAAGGTTTATATATCAAAGAAAATTGTGGACACAGTTTTCATTGATAAACTGTCGAGAGGCGCTCACAGTTTCAGACCAGGACAATTTCGCGTCAAGGAATGCGTACATAGCAAGATGCCGATCAGTCGCAGAAGAACATTAAAGAAGTCAATGATAAAAGACAGAGAGACACTCAGTTGTGACTGGCGTACAACGTTGTTCGGCGTCTGACACATCAAGTACAAACTGACTTGCAAAAGCAGGACAGTGTCGTAGAAAAGGCAGAAGTGCAGGCTACTTTGCAGAGAATGATGGACTCTGATTGGACATCCTTCAAATTGTCTCTACCGGCTATTTTTACCTCTACAACTATAAATAGCAGGAGCAACAGAGACAAAACAACCTTCGACACATTTAACCTTGTCGTCACTCTGCCGAATTTAAAGCTCAAAGCATTAAACGCTCTCAAGCAAGAAGACATTAACTCCGTGGTTCATTTATTGAACACGAGGCATTATTGCTTAAAGATTCCTTTTTGAGATTCTCCGTGTGACCTTGCGTACACGAGGATTAAGTCTGCTGACTTAATCTACTTTCTTGGTGTTCTTACTTTTTGAGTAAGAACACAACAGCCTAATCTTCTGAGAGAAGAGAAGGTTATTACGGGCAACTGCCAACCAGTGTACGTTCTGGGAAGAACTCAACCATCCAATCTACCGGTGAAGGAAAATGGAGGTTTGTCCTCAGTCCATCTTCGACAACTGCCAGTTCCGAGGAGACTATGTGGAATTGTCGAGCTTCGAGGAACTGAAGAAGGAGTGAAGTACAACTGCCTGGGCGAGTGATCTATTGTGCTGTAGACGGAGGTCTCTACAGCAATTGGCTATAGATCGTGAGGACTGTATCTTCATAACTTAGTGAATTTCTGGATCAGATATCCGAAGAGTGGACGTAGGACTTAAGGCTCCGAACCACTATAAATATCCTGTCTCGTTTACAGTTTTACTTACTTTACACATCTTACAGTTTTCAATTATATCTTGAAACCTTCAACACTTGTTTGGAAGTGTTGAAGTGTATAACTGTTAACTGCTTATAACTGTAAAACTGTTAACCTAAATTGCTGACTAACACAAACTGCGTTTTTAAAACTGTCACATAAAAATTGAGTTAAAAAGAAACTGAACTGCGGCGTTTTAGAGTGTAATTAACTATCTTAATAATTCCGATGCACATCATACGTACTCTGATCTGGGACCAACATGTGTGGATCAATACAATATGATGTAGTATATAATATTTTATATAATAATATGGTGAGCTTTCGTGAGCTACAATAATATTTTATACCCTAATTGGATGGATGGACCCAGTAATTGAGTTTATAAAATTAGTTAAAATTATAATAAATCAAAATTATAAATAATATAGAAAAATAAATAATTAACAAAACACAAATTTATTAAAAAACATGAAAATATATGTTGTAGTTCACAGAAACTCACTATAGTGTGGGCAACATATCATTTCATATATATATATATATATATATATATATATATATTCATAGAGTAGCGTTCAAATCCGAACTAAATGTCCTGAATGAACTATGAACTTTTCATTGTTGTATGTATAATTGATCATTGTAGTTTATATGATAGTTCATTATAGTACTTAATTATGATACTTCATTGTTGTGTGTGTAATTGATCATTGTAGTGTATATGATACTGTAATGAGATATCATACATACAATAATGATCAATTATACACACAACAATGAAAGTTCATAGTTCATTCAGGAAGATGAGTTCA
>JAPKLW010000156.1:484399-575275 GCA_026898455.1 Plectranthus barbatus | reverse complement strand
TATATATATATATTAATTAATCTCTATTTGTAGAGAATAATTTTTTATGAGTTTTGGTATATTTTTTATTTATTTTCATGTTATTATATAAAAAAATTTATCAACTTTATTATTAATTAATCTCAAAAAAAAAAAAAAAACTTAAAAGATACATATGTCACAATATGATAGATTAAAAATATGGCGGAGTCATGTGGTTGGATTCAATTGCAATGCAACTTTGATGAGTTTCTATCTTTTTTTTTTTGTTGTTGTTCTTATGTAGTAGAGACCTTAGCGAATATGGTCGCCATTGGACACGATCTTAAACTAGTGTGGCGGATTGTGTTTAGACTTACTTTTGGGCCAAATCAAATTTGGAACCCCATTATCTTATATTGTAGTGGATAAAAGGACATTTTATATGAATATTCCACCCGTATAAGAAGAATTTGAATTTAAATTTTAAAATTCAATTATGAGTTATATATATATATATATATATAAAATAATATAATGAAAAAAAATAAATAAATTGAGGAAAAGTACTGTCGGACCACCTTGGACAAAACTTAGAAAGTTGATTGTGAAGACACACGCCATCTTCTTCCTTTCCTAATTGAACTTCCAACTGGATTCCCATTCTGGATTATCCCAATCTCAACGACAACTGCCCTATTTCACTCTGAATCCATCGGCCCCAATTTGTCGATGTGATTCTATCTGAATTGTATTTCTGGTGAGTTCCGTGAGCTCCGTTTTTTTTTTTTAATTTTTTTAGGATTCCTCTTTTCTTTCTATGAATTCTATTGAAGTTGATTCAACTTTTTTTTTTTTTTTTTAATGATGAATTGGGTTGAAAACTTTCTAGCTCGAGAAGAGGAATGCAGAGCCAGGTAGTGTGCAGCGGGTGCAGGAGTCTTCTCATGTACCCGAGTGGGGCCTCCAATGTGTGTTGCGCCTTATGTAATTCTATCACCACCATCCCTCCTCCAGGTTAGTTCTGGGTTTTCCAATCAAGTAGAGGCTTTTCCTTGATGGGGGTTTTGGGGGATGTTGAAGAGGATGATAATCGATTATCTAATTTGCAACTGGCGGGAGATATTCGGTCTATCTGGTAATGCTGTGTTCCAATTTTCTGAATTGTGTTGAACTTCTGGACCCTTGAATAAATTAAACGTAATCATATAACTAATTATGATTATTCAGGCGCTGCGTCTTCTAAAGGCCTTTTTAAAAAGAAAAAAAAAAAAAAAAGAGATTGAGAAGACCATGATTGAGAGGCTGTAAGTCGGGTTTTTGTCGAAGTATTTCAATATTACCCCTATCTTTACAGATTAGGTGTCTAAATGAGTCTAGTGTTTACAAACTCAAGATCGATTTGTATACCTAAACAAGCCACCCAAGCTTACTAATATAGAGCTGCAAATTAGTGTAGATTAAAGTTACTCTTATTTAATTATTAGTTAATGTAGAATACATAGATAAAATTATTGCATGATTGATGAATAACGTAAACATATTATTCAATTTCGACTTATAGCAAAATATTTTAAATTTTAGATAACCGGCTTATATCGAGCTAATTAGTTGTTAAGATTGATAGTGGCGCACGAGCTCACTAGTTGAGTTTTCCTCAAATCGAATTTTGAGTGACTCGTGAGTTAGCTCAACTCGTTTACACCCCTGTTTATCATGAACAACCTTTTAGTTTCTAGAAGCACCATTTTGGGGCCCTAGTAAGCGACACAACTCTAGAGATATTTAATCACTACTTATGAGGTAAAAGATTTGGAGTGATGGATGAGTTCTCCAATCTTGTAAGTACAATGTTTTGTGTTTGCTAATAGAAACTTGAGCATCTAAACACTTGCATTGGAAGTAACATGCCTTATACAACTTCCGTTAGCCTTACTTATTAGCAGCTTGATGATTGAGATGGAAACTCCTTTGGTTCTTATGGAACAAGAATTAATCATGCATGTTGCTATATTCATTGAATCAAGCTGCTGCTCTTTTGTTTTGGGTTGGTACCTTGTTGATCTAAAGCTCGTATTGTATGCACCTCTTCCCTACACTATACTAGCTTTGATATTGTTTAGGATATCACGTTGAGAAGCCCAATTTCATATTGGTGTCCAGATACTGCACGATATGTGCCTATGAACAGTGTATTATTAACCATAAGTTTGATATTAGAACAATAAGCAGGCTATCAATCAATGCTTATATTGCAATTTCATTATGTGGCTACTATTCTGCTGAGACAACAATGATTTCATGATTCTCATCGAGTCAATGTGATGCTGGATTTGATGATCCTAAATGTGTTGTGTTTGAAATTTAGATATTGGTTGGGGTTTTTGCTACTTCAACCTAACTCATTCTCAGGAATGGAAATGGCCCAACTGATATGTGGAGGCTGCCGTACGCTCCTGATGTATACTCGTGGTGCTACAAGTGTGAGATGCTCCTGCTGTCACACAGTAAACCTAGCACCAGGTAAGAAAATGAGGAAGTTATAACGACCATGGTTTGTAGTAATACTCCCTTTGATTCTTTCATAATTCATATACAAGCTGATCAGGAAGTTGTTGATTCTTTGGCAAACATTATGCTTTCCTTCATTCAATACTAGCTTTCGGAACCCACATTATGAATGTTGTATGTTTTCATTAAGCTCCACCTGAGTAGTCATAAACTAGTGGGGATAACTGGTTTTCTATGCATTTAGAAATCTTATAACGTGTAAGGATTATGCGTGTACCATTTTAACTTATATTATAGGATGTTCAACCAGTGATCCTAGATGACTAAATGCTATGAATTTTTGGCATACCCTACTCTGGTTATTTTTGGTTTACACTGAAATGTGCAGTGAGCTATGACTTCATTGCCAAATTTATGTTGCTGTCTTATGACACAAGAGGTCCCAATAAGCAGAGCATCATGCCATGAAGAACCATGTGTCAGAATGCATTATATAGTATCTGATAATAACTCCCTCTTGATTGTGTTATCATTAGTTACCTGAAATGTTTCATGCTAAACTTCTGAAATCTAGTTTAACCACTTTATGAATCTTTGTTTGTGTTGTCTTATATATTTATTTGGGTTTTGGTTGTCTATTTTCAGCACCTAATGTCGCTCATGTCAACTGTGGAAATTGTCACACAACACTCATGTATCCTTATGGTGCTCCATCAGTCAAATGTGCAGTTTGTCAATATATCACAAATGTCAATGTAAGTACATTGAAATATTTATCTATTCGTTATATGAAGTTGGAAGCTCCTTGAGTTTCATACTATTTCCTAGTTTATATACAAGAGTCATCCCATGCAATATTTGTATATACAAGCATTCAGTTGGGGTTATATTGCTGGACCACTTTGGTGCTGGTCCTCCTATGTTGTGCTATTAACTTATTTTCCATACTGGTAGATGGGAAATGTTAGGGTCCCGCTTCCCATGCATAGGCCAATCGGACCTGCCTCTCCAGCATCAATGCCTTCTGGTTCAGCGGTGGTGAGCCCTGATATTGGATCATGTTTTTCTTGAACTTAAGTGATTGTATATTGAACTTCCATTTCCTTCCCTTATGTTCAATGCAGCCATTACCCAATTCACAGAGCCAAACTGTTGTCGTGGAAAATCCAATGTCTGTCGACAAGAGTGGGAAACTGGTAGATCTGTCATTAGTCTTTTGTTTTTCTTTTTTACCGTCATCCAGAACACTATCCTGATAACATCACAAAATGTTATAGGTAAGCAATGTTGTTGTGGGCATAACCACAGACAAAAAGTGACCCTCAGCTGGACCACTGAACTATGACTAACCAGGGAGTTGTTTCAAATTGTTGTCATTTTGGATAATGATGAGTGAGGATTGTGTAAATTTGAGGGGATTGTATCAATGTTAATGCCTGTGTGTCACTGCTTTGCAGTTGGGCATTAGTCATGTGTGTGATGTTACATATGTGCATGCATGTATAGTGTGTTTTGTAGAGAGATATGTACGTATTTCATCTTTTGTGTGGATATATATATTATGGAACATGAACATTGAGATTTTCTTTGTTTGAGTAAACATGAAGCATTTCTGGTGCAAAGGTAACATCTTCTTGTTGTTTTCATCATCTTCTTCTTCTTCTTCTTCTTTCTCAGCATGTTGAGTTGCTTGTTACTAATGAATTGAACAGATGGTAGTAGCCAAGAAGGCAGTAAAGTAAATGCAACAGCCGGCTTGAGAGGGACGTTTGTCATCTTCCCTATTTAGTTTTATTCTTAATTATAATAATCATCATTTTCCTCCTTTTGAAGGCACACAAGTCACGAGGTTAGTCATAGAATACAACAGCGCAAATCTTGATGGTTTTTTTATGCTTTTATACAATTTCATCTATGGCGGACAATGATTTCTTATTTTTATGTGTATTTTTCCAATAAAATAGTATGGCTATCGCATTTGTTTAATGTTTATCTTAATGGTTCACAGATGTAAAAGCACATCAAAGAAAAGCGAGAAGTTGGAAATCTTTTTAGCTTTGGAAACGCAAAATTAGAATTTCGAAGATCTTCATCGAGCAGAAGAATTTAACTGCATGGTAGTAAATGTTGATATTAAATTTTTAAAAAAATATAGAATTGACAGGGTACCTAACGCTTGATGGATAATGTTTCCATGGGCTGCAAATGCAATGAATCCCTAACAAAAAAAAAAGAAAATGGAGTATTAAATTGTGAATTTCCCTAAAGAACAATTGGAGAAGGCGAAGCAGAGGTGGCAGATTGTACAGCTGGATTCTGGTGCTGTTGGGATTGTGAAATCCAGGCCAACCACCTCTTTACCACCCTCTCCTCCTCTCTCTCTCTCTCCTCCTTCCCTCCATTATTGCTCCCGTACCTACTCATCCCTGTTATCTCCGACACGCTTCTCCCATTTATTACGCCGCTGCCACTCTCCCCTTCCCCGCCCAGCAGCATCTCTGATCTCAGGTACAGCCAATCCGCCCCCTCCACATCGCTCCACCGCCGCGCCCCCTCGGATATTATGATCCTGTGCTCCACCCGATGCTTGTCTACCTGCACCGGCAGCTGCCCGTCTTTCCTGGACCGCCTTCCCGGGTTTTCCGCCTCATTCACACTCACACCACAACTAGTCTTCCTCGATGATGATCTCCAGCTGTCCAACATTTTGGCGCTCTCGTGATTCCCGGTTTTCCGCCTCGAGTTCCAGCTGTCCAACGACACCCTCCCTCGGAACTCATCTCTTCGACCACCCTCCACGATGATCTCCAGCGCGCTGCCCCTCTCCCCGGCGGAGGAGTGGCGGCCGGAGATTCTGGCGCAGTTGTGACTGCTCCGCGGCGTGCTGCACAGCGCTCTGGTGTCGACCAGAAGCACGTCTTCAGGGTCCACCCTGTAGCGGCAGAGAGGGCATGTGGAGTGCGCCTCCAGCCACGTGTCCACGCACTCGACGTGAAAAGCGTGCTTGCATTTGGGCAGCAGCCTCAGCACCTCGTCGGCGTCGAACCTGGTGAGGCAGACGGCGCACTCGAGGCCGTCTTTCTGGCCGCGCAGGGATGAGAATCGGAACATGGGCAGCGACTCGATCACTTTCCGATCGATCCCGGAATTCCTTCTGGATGGAGGGTAGCCTCTTGAAGTCGCAGCGTAGGTGCTTCTCTTGCAATGCTTCACGTACAGAAGCATCAGGAAGGTTATGGAGAAAGTGGTGGTGAGTATCCCCACAATCGCGGCGATGCCCGGCTTGAAGGCGGCCGAGGAGAGCGGCGGGGATGCGTTGGGATTGGGAAGGGTTCCGTTCTGTGCAGTGGAATGATTGCAGAGAATGAAGATGAAGAGAATGATAGTATGAAAGGAAGGGGCCATGTTAGAAGGTGGAAACAGGGGAATAGTTTTTTGGAGGGAGAGATTCTATGAAAAGAATACAAAGAAGAAAAGACAAAGGCATCTAACAGAATGGATCTACCACCACACCACTATTATAGTCAAGAGGAAACTTATACACACAACCTTCATCACTAGCCATTTCAGAATCATAGGATGGAATGGATATCAGCTTGTTTGATGTCTCCCACTCCATCCACTGTGTATTACATATATATATATATATATATATATATACATATTTATATATATAATATGATGAAGTGTAGTAGTGAGCATTGGAGATGAGAGGATTGTGTGAGATGGAATGAATGTGATGCCTAATTCCAGCAGAAACCAAGTAGCACAGTAGCCAAACATGTGAGACATGGTGTTGATGTTTGCAACTGCATATTGATTTCTCTCATGTTCATGTTCATGTTCATGTTCAGTAGTTTTCTCCACACTGTTATGGTGTCCACTTGGGAATTTGAACACTGCATCTTCACACACATACACACTCAACTCTATCTGAAACACCACACCATTAAAACCATGAGAGATCTTGCTCAATTTTAGCACATTAGTATTGGATCATGCTTGACACAAGTCTCCTAGTCCTAGCCATGTATGATGCATGGATGTATGTATGTTATGTTATGTGTATATATCCCCCAAGAGGTGAAACCAGGTTATATGCAGAGATATCAATGATTGTAGGTGGTGTGTAAGGAGGGAGAGATGTGATGTATCAAAATAATCTTGAAAACAAAGTAATGCAGAATGTTGAAAATGGAGGGGTCTTATTAATGCCTCATATTTGGCATGTTTCCTAAGTGGGCCTAACTTAGCAATTGGTCACCTTCACTATTATTAACATCTATTCTAATTCACCTCTTCTTGTTAAGTTTTTTTTTTTAAAAAAAAAAATTTGATCTAAACTCACGCACCCCAGCCCAGATATCCCAAAAAAAATTTGAATTACATATGATTTTTAATTATATATAAGAACAAGGAACTATTTACCTTCTTCTAATGCAATCTATAGAATAGAAAATGACTACCAAATTATTAAATACATAACAAACTGAAAAATATATTTATTGCAAATAGACACTACATTTTACCGACCATTAACGTAAGAAATAAATGTGTTTTTTCTTTTCCCGACTGAAATTAATTTTTTTTTCGGAAAATATCGAGGGTGTGTGCTACCAAAAGGGAAAAGAAATAAAGAAAGGGTTTTGCACAGATCCGTGAAATTCAATCGCCACTGTGATAGTGCGATCCATAAAGATCCGATTTTGGATTGGACAAACCATATAACTCTGTGGTTGCATCGAAAAATGGCGACACCCTCTGCTGCTTCAGGAAATGTACTATCGCTGCTGCAATACGTCTCGATGATCGCATTAATGGTTTCCCTTTTGACGGCGTCGTACTGTACCGTCGAAGCCAAGCCGAAATCCCCTTCTGCTTTCGTGAAGAACACCATTTCCTCTCATTCCATCGTCATCTTCTCCAAATCTTACTGCCCGTACGCCCATTTTCCTGCCTTCGTTATATTTTGCAGTTTATTTACTTTTGCTTTCAGTCACTTGATAGCCATGAATTAGTTTTTTGAAGGTATTCCATTGGCTGAAAGTAGTGCTCAGACATTGCAGACTATAATTAGGGCTATTTTTATTTTATTTTTTTCCATCAGAAACATATAATTTTGCTCGATTGTTAGCATATTAAACATTAATTTTCAATTATATTGTGGATAAAATTGCTAACTGAAAGTTGTTTTACATTGCTTTCTTTTTTCTGCTTCGACCACTAGAAATTAGGTATTGACATGAACTGAATTTGATAGTTGACTACTTGCTAATCTCTTGTGGAGTGCCTTATGATATGTATTTGATCAATTGCAATTTCTAATTATACAGTAGTAAAGATTCTGTATTGTGTGGAGTCTCTGCAAGGGGGTCTCATATATTAGAACTGCACTTGAGTATTTTGGACAATTTCAATGGGATCAACAAAATGAACTTGTAGGATCTCTACTTATGAAAAAGAGGCATGCTTGAATCGTACATAGTTATCTGCACTCTGTATGACTATGTATTAATCGTTTGCTGAATAATTGAAGCTATTGAAAGTCGGGCTGTTAGGGATCACTAACTCGTGTGTTGTTGCATTATCATTTTGTCGCATCATATCATAAGCTTCGTGTGATAGTGGGTCAATTGTGTGGTTATGGATTCGTTCATGCATTTCTCAGATATGGTTTGAGATTATTTCTTGGAAAATTCTTGAGGGTGCCATTTTTGGGTGCTAGTGAAGTCATATTCATTGTTATGTGATATTTGGTGAATCACTCCATTATATATAGGAGTTTTTTATATGTTACTCTGCATCATAATCCTTACCTAGTTTCTAAAATAAACGAGGAAATACCTTTCAGAATCTGTGGACTAAATTTGTTCATTTTCTGTTTGCTATCAATCATCAACCTCTAGCCCTTTGCTCGTATATTGTGCTAATGCTTTTTTCCGCTGTTGCAATTGATATGTAGATATTGTAGAAGGGCAAAAGCAGTCTTCAAGGAGCTGAAGCAGGAGCCATATGTCATTGAACTTGACGAGAGAGGTTTCTTGTTTGCGAGCTCTCCATTTATCTTTTAAATCTAAATATAAGTATTGATAATATGGAGTGGGAGTGCACAAATTGAATTGATGTTAGATTTTTACTAGCTAAGCCTAAGCATCATTTTTTGAACCATACTCTTCTCTTGATGTCAAATGACTGCATCTGATCTTCTTTATAAATTGATATATCGCTTGCTTGTTTTATATGCTCCAGGTAAATCAGTTAAAAAGTTAGAAGATTTTTAATCTGAATCTAGGATGTCAAGAACACGAACATGGTCGTAAATCTCATTATAGTTGATTCAACAACTCTGGATTCGTTTGCAGATGATGGTGGAAAAATTCAAAATGCTTTAAGTGAGATTGTTGGGAGGAGAACTGTACCGCAGGTTTTCATAAACGGGAAACATCTTGGAGGTTCCGATGGTAAGAATTCAGTTTCTTTGTGTTTTGACTAGACTGGATCACCAACATGTAAATTGGTTGCAGATACAGTGGAAGCATACGAGAATGGAGAACTCGCAAAGCTTCTCGGCATCGATACGTTGAATGTGGAAGAACTTTGAGACGGTAAACCATCAATTTTTTACTGTCATTGTCAAACCTGAACAGCATGATTTAGTTGGTAAACATTAACATACTTTCTCCTGCTCCATGCTTGTCCAGCAGTTTGAAATGTTACAACTTTTTTCTCCTCCATCACCAGTGAGGCTTCTGCTTTCATATTGGCTTTTCTGCTTGCTTCTTCACTCACATTGCATGCATCTCCAGTTTACATGATTTAATCTTATTATAATATCTCTATAACTCTTATTTAACATATGAAAACAGACACTATTTTTTAAATGACATCACCTCTTGATTTATAGCTACAAATTTACAGGTGATGTTATTATCGCAACCTTCGGAAAATATTGTTAATATATATAAAAATTATAATGATAGACTACGTTATGGACCAATACTTGAAACTGATATAAAAAAAAAAAAACCCTCTAATGTGTACTGTGAGCATGTGTTAATGTGCTTACGGTCGATGTGATAATATATTAGTGGCGATGATAATGATTAAAATTGATCCTATTCATATGTAGGTAAAAGAATATGATAACAGTGATTATATATTGATTTTTAGTTTGTGAGGCTACTGCCAATACCCCCCAATTGTGGATAGTCATTTTTGCCCCCAGCTCTTCAATTGTGGGAATTTCTTCGAAATTATAATTAGAGATAGGGTGGGTTTACATATGCTGTTATACGTTTTGTAAATGAAGTTTGACTATCTATATTATGCAGCTTATTAATCATTTGCCACTTTTTCTTATCGTGGTGCGTTGCTTTTTTTTACAAAAATTGATGTTCAACCCGTCCTATTACAAATTCATTTGGGCTAGTTTGAATTATAGTTGGTAGGAATTAAATGATGGCCACCAATCTATGAAAAGATAAAAGGTAAGGCAAAAACTTGCGTTAGGCAGGCCTAAACGGTTTAGGCGGGTTTTATCCTACCCAAATGGGTTGACCCATCCCAATTAGAGTTTATTAATCCCAATTAGGGTATATTATATGGGTTTGGGCTTGGGTTAATGGATAAAATCCGCCTAAATCGTTTAGGCTGCCTAACCCAAGACCTTTCCAAAAGGTAATGGATGCAATGAAAGCAAGCAGCATCAAGTTCAATCATATTAACAAAATTGAATGACCAATAACATCACATTATCCCCCCCCCCCCCCCCCTTTTTTTAAACGAACATACACACTTACCCCCAACATCAAAAAACATATACTCTCCCTATTCCGTGGCAATTGACCTTTTTTTTTGGCACGAGAATTAAGAATTGTAGGTTTAGAATGAATTAGTGGAATTAATATTTTATAGTTCAGTGTGAAATATCTATCATTTTTAAGAAGGGGATAATTTAGTTGGGATGCTCGATTTAGAAAGAGGGTTTATTCTGCTGGGACGGAGGAAGTAATATTATCTGAGTTTTGAAGTTTGAGATTATATATTTTAAAAGAAAAGGATGAATAAGTTTTAAGCATGAGTTTCAAAGAAATACGTCAAAATGGAGTCGAGTTTCTCTATTATGTATACCATGATTTATGCCAGGTCTAGGGAAATATGAAGTTTAATTAACACTTAATAATTTTAACTAGCAAAATTTTTAAGTATAGTTCAACCTACAGCAACTCTTATAAAAACATTTAGAATATAGCAAAAGTGCTTTGACCAAGGTTTGAATGAAGTTGAAATTCCAATTATACCCTCCTATGTATTTCTTTTATATTTATCTTAATTTAATTCTATTTACACAAAATGAAATTTCGTCTACACAATTAATCAAAATTCCCAAAAATCCTCATAAATAATTTTGGTATCAGAGCTTGAAAGAACAAATGAGCAATATTAATAAAAATCATAAACATTACAATTACGACAAACTACTTTGTCACAATAAGCAATCTTGAGATGATAGCACTAAGAAAAGAAATTTTAAGAATTCAAGAAACTATAAAGCTTACAAAACAATTAATAGAATTTCATAGAGTAGAAAATGAAATATATGAAATGTTTCGATTAGAAGCTTTATTAGAAGAATTAGAACAACAATTAATAATTCTAATAGCCGCATGGCAGAAGGGAATTCAAAAATATCTAATTTAATATTAACATTAATAGAAATAATTAAAGAAAATCAAAAAGAATTATTAGATTCAATAAATCGAATAAAGAAAACAAAAATACGAAAATATAAATACCAAGATTTAATAAATTTCCTAAAAGAACAAGGAGAATTAGATAATGAAGAAATATTAACAGGAAAAGAAAAATGTCTTGAATGTAAAGAGGCATTAGAATTAATACAAGAATTAGTAACAAAAGGGACAACTAGAAAATTAGTAAAAAATGAACCTATAAATGAACCTATAAATTTAACACATAAATGGATACCACCAATTCGAAGATAAACGAAATAGAAAATTTATCAAAATTAATAGACAAATTACTAATACATGATTTAAAGGTTGCAAGAATTGATGAAGAAGATGCTCAAGGTATCATCTATGGAATAGATAGTGATGATGAAAATCAACATTAAATATGGAAGAAGAAGAAGAAGAAGAAAAACGTCAAAAAGAAGATTATAAAAAGCGACAAGAAAATGCTTCTACAAGCAATGAAACACGACCAAATAAATACGAAAAAAGCTTTGTTGATTATATGTATAAAAATGATTATACATATACAACAGGAAAATACAAAAAGAATATTCCACCGTCATACATTCAGAAAGAAAGAAGTATAAGTAGTGGAGTATTAAACATAGATTGTGCATCAAATGCATCAAGTTTAATTATGTTATGGATAAATCAATTTCAAATGATAGTCCAAACTAATGATGATACAATTAGCAAATCACCACTAGAAGATTTTTTAACATATATAATGTATAAAGCTACAGGACAATTATCAGACTGGTTACATACAACGCCATGTAATTATAGTAACTATGCTAAACAAGATACATCAAAAGAAGCTAAATTTGACCTTCTAAAACAATTAACCAAAGAAATATTTGCAGAATTTTTTGGAGATGAAACAGAAACAACACGAGAATTTGAAAAATCACATATTATAAAAATACTAAGTAATATGGCTCTACGTGACCCATGTCTTATAGAAAATTTCTTTTGCCAAATAAAAGAAAATTATTATAAAATATCAGATAGAACTGGCCTATTAGATATAGTAAAAAGTAAACTACCACCAGCAATGTTAAAATATATAAATATACAATTAACAAACCCAACAAAAACTAAAACAAAAGAAACATTAGGATTAATAGAAAAATATACATTAGAATATAGAGATGAATTGTGTATGAGAAAAACCGAAGAAAAATATTTAGAAGAAATAAATATACGATGTTGTAAACAACTTGAAACAATTCCACATCAATATGGATGTAAACCAGAAAGAAAGAGAAGATATAAAAAACAATATTACCCTCGATATAAAACATATAGAATATTTAAAAAACCATGGAAACAAAAATATCAGAGGAGGTACAAAAAATATGATGATAAAAACACAAAAAATAAGAAAAACTCGAAAGAAAAGAAGACATGTAGATGCTGAAAATGTCAAGAATTTGATCATTATGCTAATGAATGTCTAAAGAAAAATTTGTATAAAGAAAATAAAATAAAACTTATATACTCTTTAGGGCTCGAACCTATAGAAGACATATACGAAGAAGGCGAAGAAATAAATTTCGATACATATAGCATAGAATCTGAATCTGAACGTTCCAACTATACAGAAAGTAGTGATGAGCAAGAATAATACATTTATAAAAGTAAAACTATTTAATAAATATACTTTTGCTAATATAGATACTGGAGCAACTATATGCCTTGCACAAGAAACAATGTTACCAACAAAATATTGGTCAACACTAGAAAAACCAATACAAGTAAGAATTGTTAATAATAAAATTATCCAAATAAATGATAGAGCAAAAGATCTTGTAATACTAATTGAAGGAAGAAAATTCTCTCTAGACACCTTATACAAACAAGATACAGGAGTACCATTAATATTAGGAAACAATTTTCTTAAAAAATATTACCCTTTTATTCAAGAAATTGATAGAGTAAAATTATGTTGTCCAGCAATGGAAAACCAACGTAGACATTTAGTTACAACAAAGATATATACTACACTTTCCTTTTTACAAGGAAAAATTATCCATGAACTTAAAAATCAACTAATTCTGTACATTCATGAAGAAATCGAAATAAAAGTCTTGAGAATCCTCGACGAAATAAGTAGTCAAGATCCTTTAGACCCTATTAAAAATACAAATACAATGAAAGTTAGGATAAAATTAATAGATCCCAATAAAGAAGTAAATGTACCAAATAGAATTCCATATACAGAAAGAGATGTCGCAGAATTTAAAGAAGAAACAGAAAAATTATTAGAAAAGGGAATTATAGAACCAAGCATAAGTCCACATAGTGCACCGGCATTTTATGTTGAAAATCATAATGAAATTAAACGGGGAAAAAGAAGAATGGTTATAAACTATAAAGAAATGAATAAAGCCACTAGAGGAGATGCATACAAATTACATAGGCAAGATTATATTTTTAATAAAATTAAAAAGGCAGAATGGTTCACAACCCTTGATGCAAAATCAGGATATTGGCAGTTACGATTACATAAGGATACTAAACCTTTAACAACATTTAGTTGTCCACCACAAAATCAATATCAATTTACAGTTATGCCATTTGGATTAAAACAGGCACCTTGTATCTATCAACGTTTTATGGATAATAATCTTAAGGGATTTGAATCTATAAGTCTGGCATATATAGACGATATTATAATTTTTACTTTAGGAACAAGAAAACATCATTTAAATCAAGTTGCAAAGATTTTATTACAACTAAAAGAAAAGGGAGTAATTCTAAGTAAAGAAAAAGCAAAAATAGCATTAGAAGAAGTAGAATTCCTAGGAATGAAGATTTTAAAAGGGTGATATATAGAACCACAAAAACATTTATTAGAGAAAATTAATAAATTTCCAGATAAATTAGAAAATAGAAATCAGATACAACGATTTCTTGGGTGTTTAACCTATATTGGTGAAAAGGGTTTTATAAAACAACTTTCAAAAGAACGAACATTACTACAAGAAATGATATCAGAAAAGATTCCATGGAAATGGACAATTAGTGCAACACAAGCTGTAAAAGCTTTAAAAGAGTTATGTGAAAATCTTCCAAAATTATATCTACCAAAACCAAATGATTTACTCATTCTAAATACTGACGCAAGTCAAGAGACTTGGGGAGCAGTCCTTCAAGCAATCCCAGGTGTTTATGATGATTTCAAAATATTTATCACAAATAATAAACCATCTGAAGTAAAAATATTTTTAAAACAATTTCAGAATATATTATTAACGAAATGGGCATCAGGAACATTTAAACCAACTGAGAAAAATTATACGGTCCATGAAAAAGAAACACTTGCAATAATAAAAGCATTACGAAAATTCAAATTGGACTTACAACCAAAAAAATTTATATATCAAACGGACATTTCTTATACAAAAGACTTTACAAAATACAAGATAAAAGAATCGTATAATAAAGGTCGATTGCTTAGATGGAGCCTTGAAGCTCAACAATACGATTTCTTATCTTTACACATTTCAGGCAAAGAAAACAATCTAGCAGATACATTAACAAGAGAATGGAAGGAGTACGATCCATCCTGAAAACAGAAAGAGAAAGATTATTAGAAAAAGCAAAACAACTTTGTCTGCAAGCACAACAATTACAAAAGGAAGCAAGCCAAGCAGATAAAGAAGCACAGGCAATAGAATTAATGCTTAACTCATCCAGTGACAAATCAACCGAAGATTTTCCAGCAGCAACAATCAATGATAAATCAAAGACAGAAGAACATGCAACTGTTGGATCTCGATCTAAAGAAAAATTTGATGAAGAAGAAAGAGCTAAAGCATACTATGTTATTTTTAATGGCTTAAACACATGAATATATGATGACTGGAGTAAAGCAGCGATCTTCATCAACAACCAAAGCGGCATCATCTACAAAAAATACCCTAGCCTACAGGAAGCAAAAAATGCACTAACAGAGTACCGAAGTACTTATGCAGCAAAAGCAGCAATGCCAGGACAACCACTTCAATCAAGAATGGCAAGTTTAGGGCGAATCCCTAATAACAAACCACTAACAATAAATTCTATCTCTACTGAACAAGAACGGGAAGAATTAACAAAACTAACCAAAGCAATTTTTGATCAAGAATATAATTTCTTGATTAACTATACAACAGCAGACAAACTCTCAAGCATATACCCTATTGAATGCACATTTCAAGGGCCCAAGGCAATTGTTTTACCTGAAGCAGATCCAATTAAGACATATATGATGTTCTAAAGCGGACTCATAAGTACAATATACTTCAGAAACATGGATATATTTTGATATTTTCCAAACTATATGAAGAAGGCTATCCAGCAATATCATTCAGGAGTAATAAAGCAAAGGGAAGGATTTCTAAAGATATTTGCAACATATCCACTATTCTTCAATGAAGGAGAGCAAGCAGGACAAGTTAGACAACCAGCCATACAATTATGCCAGATAGGAGTAAGCAATCAAAACTACCCAACTTTTGGAGATACAAAGCATGAAGATATCATACAATAATTTTTAAATAATTATGTCCTGATACTACTACGAGGAATCAAGATTCGAGCACGAACAAATTATATTTCAAAATCAGTAATTATATGGAGCATGCAAGCAAGGGAGAAAGAAGTAGATATTCAAAGCCAGAAATATATAGAAAAATTCCTAAGAGATTTACAAGGAATTGATTTCGAATACACTTCAGAAATAAAGCAAGAAATTTGTATCGGACTGATAGAAGAATTTCCTGGAGATCATGCCTGTAGCATATGTACACCAAGTACCGACGGAGATGCAGACTTTGAGACAATAGAAGAGAAAAAGATGTGAAAAGACATCACTATTTCTGTACTTTTGTTTCTTTCCTTTTGTAACTACTATGTAAATTATTAAATTCTACTGTGTGTAGTGGTACCCCTCCATGTGTAGTGGTACACCCCTCCAAGGGTAATTATGTAAAAGGCAGACCTTTCGTCGCCTATAAATAATGTGGCTCTCTCATTAGGAGAGGACACACTTCCTATTGTAACATATCCTTCATATATGATAAGTTTCTTTCTCTACATATGATCTCTGGCGGATCTGAAGAAGGCTACAACGAAGAAGCTATCTTGCCTAATTGATCTTGAGATCTTGAAGAAGAAACATTTCAGGTATGAAATCACAAAACTTTTTTTACACAGTTCAACATATCAAGCATGAAATGTCAAAGTGGCAACCTATATAGCTGTGACAGCATATAGCAGGCCCGACAGAGTAATAAATGATATGAAGAACATAGAAGTTAAATTAGATCATAATAATTATAATCAATATCATATACTAACAAGTATAAACAAAAAATTAGTTGTTGCATTAATAGACACAGGATCTTGTACAAGTTTTATAAGTGAAGATCTAGCAACAGAAATTTATGATTTATATCCTGAAGTAACATATATTACTCTCGAAAGAACTCCAGTACGAAACACTAAATATACATCTGTTAATATTATTTTTAGTAAGACAATCTCAGTAAAAATAGAAATACCAATTGATGGAAGAACTAAACAAGAACAAAAAGAAATAATATTAGGAATAGATTTTCTAGAAAACTTTAATTATAAAATAAAAAGCAAAGAATTAATACTAAAAATACAAGGTAAAAAATTTAAAATCCCACGAATAAATTTATATAAAGAAAACATTAAACAATTACTATGAATATCTTTGAAAAATGAGAAAACTCGAGGCAAGAGCAAGAAGATAAAGAAGATATAAAAGAAATAATAAAAACAGAATCAATTGGAGAATATTTGTCTGATATAATATTCGATAAGAAAATAATAAATAAAGTACGGAAAAAAGGAGAATTAACACTTAATTCCAAAGAAAGTATAGAAATCCCAACATTTAATAAAAGAATATCAAATATATTAAATCGAGAAAATATAGTATACTATGGATTAATGAGTGGAGAATCATTAGTATACATGAATCAAGCAAATTATGAATTCCAAGCATACATAATGAATAAAGAAAAAATAAAAGAAAAAATAGAAAAAATACCTAAAAGAGATCAGAAGAAATTAGGATACATACATATTGGAATAATACAAATAATAGTAAAATCTACTTATTTCACAGCAATAGACACACCCGTACAATTACAAATTGTTGACAATAGAATTTTGAATGAAAAAGATAAAATTATAGGAGAAATAGATGGCAATCTAGGTTTTGACATCATTAAATTCAATGTTGCATTACAATATGGAATTCCTTTCCAAACACAAACCTTTAGTGATGCAATTGGTGTTCGATGTAATTTTGTTAAAAAGATTTAATGAAATTCTTAGACATACCATTTACTGTAAGTTACAAAGTATCTTATGCATTAACTAATAGTAATTTAAGTATAATTTTTCAACATAGAGATAGAATATATACAGACGAACTATTAAGTACTACAAGTACTGTAATAAAAAAAGATAATAGCCTACAAAAATTCATTCAACGAAGTTCATCTCAAAGAATTCAAAATAATACACCAGTCTCAAAAGACATCATAGAACAAGCAAGAGCTAGTACAAGTAATATAAGGCAGAATAAATGGCCCGAGCCACTAAAAAGACAAACATTGCATTCAGATATTCAAATAATACAACTAAATAAACAAATACAAGAATTAAAAACAGTAGTTACAGAAATAAATGATAAAATATAATGTTAAAACATAGAATTATAAATGTGTATTAGAAATAAAAAATATGAAAATATTAGAAATAAAAACAATTATAATTGAAATAAATAAAAGAGAAATAATTGAAGGGTATTTATGGAAGAAAAATTGATGAAAAAGTGCTTTTGCTATTTTTTGGAGCATTTCATAAGGATTGTTATTTACTAAAGTATATTTAACCAAATTGCTGTAATAAATTTTTGCTCTTTAATTAAGGTATAGAATTTTATCAATTTTTTTTTTGTTAGGGAATAATATAAAGAAGTTTATTATTTATAACTTGACTTAATGTCACATGACACTGACTCAATACCACATGTCACTGAGGTGACATTTTCTAAATTTTCTTAAATGAAACAAAATGCATTTTTGTGTTTACGTTTCAGATTTCATGAATAATAAATTATAAAATTAGAATATATAATTGGTGATTCTAAACGTTACAATTTTGTTTAATGTAGCCACTTTTAAAAAAATAAATTAATTTTTTATATAAAATTAAAATTTTATCCTTACACAGTTACACTCCCTCAACTTAAAATTTTAATATAAAAAAATTAAATTCATAGCCCCTCCATGTTTTTGTGAAATAAAACTCAAAACCTCATATTTAGTAATTTATTTTCTGAACTAACTAGAAGTACATTCATGCGTTGCACGAATTTATATTATATACTTACATATATATAATATACAGTGATGGATTCAGAAAACTTTGGTAAAAATGACTCGAATTTTTTTTCATCCACCTTAATTTCAACCACATCATATCCTATTTTTTTTTCTTATTTTGATAATTTTTTTCTTTATCATCGTGGATTATCTCATAAAATATCAAAATTTGATATTATTAAAAAAAAAAATCCAACCAGGGGAGATTGAAGCCCCCTAGCCCCCACTAATAACATATACATGTAGTGGATGCATATTATAAATATATCATTAAGTGTATAAATATAAAGTATACAATAGTATAAGAATAAATTTATATCAAAGACTTTAAAAAACAAATTCAAACATAATATTTTGATTTACTAATCAGAATCTTAAGATCGCTCTAATATTTTTTTTTAGAGATATAAATGACCATGAGTAAAAATCCTTTTCGGAATATTAATCAACTACATTCTCAATCGGTATAAGAAATTGTAAGATATTTGAATTATTTAAAATTTAAATAATAATATTAAATTTCTTGATGGATAATTTATTTTATTTTATAAATACAAAACTTGTTAATTTAATAAAAAAAAATCCGAATCTACCTGTAAAAAAATATATTGCATATCTTTAAAATTCCTTAATTATAGGAATTAATAAGTAGATGAAAAAAAATAATTGTCTAATTTATCCTTAATGAAAAAAATTATATGTTTCGGCTCTTTTTAGACTACTTTGTTTTAAGAGAAATTTTTTGAAATAGCCATTTTAGCTTATGCATCTATCAATTTAACCATTTTTATCAATTCATCTAAAAAATGGTCAAAAATACATATTTCTAATATTTTTTCCAGGTGTTAGTGCTTTTTTTTAATTAATATCATTTTTTTATTGAAATAATATAAATAATAAAAAAAATATTAAATATGTGAGTGGGAATGTGTAGTGTGTGTGAGATAATGTGAGTGTATGTGTTGAGGTTCGAATTATCGGGATAATGGAGCCCTTGGAATTTGTTAAACGAGAATAAGTAACAATAAAGAAAATAATGAACAGAGCCAATAAATACAGAGAATAAAAGCATAAAAGTAGAGAAGTAGTTGGTCCCCGATCAGAGTGTTTTATATGCAGCGGAAGTATTAAATTTATCTTGCACGTGTCTTGCTAAGGTCTCGATTTAGCAAGTGTTTATCTAAAGTGTTTTAGCTCGTATATTTGTTAGATCGACTGTAGTTTATACTTCACCACTTGATGTGTTGAGTTTCAAATATGTCTACGCACAAGCAATAACGAAATAAAATGCTAACGACACAAGGATTTTTATAGTGGTTCGAACAATTGTTCTACGTCCACTCTTCAGTCCTTTGACTGAAAATTCACTAGAAGAATGAGTACAAGGTCAGGCCTGATCTCTAACATTGAGCAGCTCCCCCGTCTGGTCAGCGCGCACCTTCAAGCACCTCGATCTTCAATCTTCAACCGGTGTAGCTTCTTAGAGTGAGGACAAAGGGAGATTGAGAGGTTCGCGAAAAATCTGCAACAGAGAAATTAGAAGAGATATTAATACTCTCAATCCCACGCGAACTCACATCCGAGCTTATACTTGATTGAAGCTTTACATAAGCTTACATATTCAAGCTCGAGACCTTTGAAGTTTATTCTATGGTTAATTTTGGGATTCTTTCTATGCTAGAAAGAATCTAGCAGTCACCTTGCCCTGCAAGCGTGATTATCACGGGCTACTGCCAAACTAGGAAAGATTCTGGGAAGAACTATAAAACTCCCAAGGTCGACATTCGAGGAGAAGGGAGGTTTGTTCTCACTCTAAGGAGTGTCAAAGTGAAGATTGAAAACCGAGGTGCTTCAAGGTGCGCGCTGACCAGACGGAAGCTGCTCAACGTTAGAGATCAAGTCTGGCTTTGTAATCACTCAATAGTGAATTTTCAGTCGGAGGACTGAAGAGTGGACGTAGAACATTTGTTCGAACCACTATAAATCCCGTGTTCATTTACCACCTTTTGTTTCGTTATGTGTTGTGTATTTTGAAACTCAACACACCAAGTGTATAATCTGCAATAAACCTAACAAATACTCGAGCTTAAACACATTTGAGAAACACTTGCTAAGTCGTGACCTTAGCAAGATATTATTAAAACTTTCGCTGAAAATATAGATACTCTGATCAGGGACCAACATCTCCTCTGGGTAGGCACTGGAATCAAAACTTCCAATCAGAATGTGTTACAGAGTGCGGAGTTCTGAGGCGTCTAAGAGACTATTCTCGGGGCCCGGGAGGTGCTTCCGAAGAGAGCAGCTCCGATAGGGAGTTGCTGGGTGATGGAGGTCTAGTTAGCAAGATTTATCAAGATATTTCAAGAAGATATAATTGAAGATTTGATTTATCTTGATAAGATTTGGTAGTTTGTTATTTAAGTAATTTTGGATTATATCTTTTAGATATATTTTATTTCCTTAGTTTATTAGGATTTGATTTCCTTATTAGATTAGGATTTGATTTCCTTATTAGGATTTGAGTTTCCCTATATATAGGCTTTGTTATGGAACAAATAATTCAGTTTTCAGTTTAATAATATTCGTGAGTTTTATTCTCCAATTATCTGAAAGCTCTTGAATTTCTATGGAGTACCTTGAAATTCAATATTGACTAATCAATCAGACAGTCATATCCGTTGGTGGTGTCTTCAACTATATCCTTCGATCAATTCGCTTCTTGGTTCGTAGGAGATTTTCAATCTGGACTACGGTACTTGAAGGTTTTCGAATCCAAAGGTGTTGGATCTTCCCATATTATCAAGTTCAGTTTGCTTCTATGTTGTGTCTGAGTCCATTCGTTCGAGTTCCTGGGTTGCGATCTAAACCTTCCCAGCGAGGACTATATATAGGCAAATTCAAATCCTAATAAGGAAATCAAATCCTAATAAACTAAGGAAATAAAATATATCTAAAAGATATAATCCAAAATTACTTAAATAACTAACTACCAAATCTTATCAAGATAAATCAAATCTTCAATCATATCTTCAATGAATCTTCTTGAAATATCTTGATAAATCTTGCCAACTTGATCTCCATCACTGGGGTACTACTCCATGCCAGTACGAAGATTCCCTGGGAATGCAAGCGTATGGCTATGTCGGGTGGCACCGAGATGCCACCCCGTAGGCCAATGCGTGGGTTCGGAGTTCACGCGGGTCAGAATCATTCCGGATAATATTCTCTTGCATGGAGCAGTACTCTCATGTGTGCACTCTGTTTAGGCTCCAGAGAGCGTTGGCGGGAGGAGTTCATATGAGTTGTGGGGGCACCTGTTGGTTTCTCGGGGAAGTCCCACATTCCCGTTGATGGTGCCAATTGCGCCAGAGTTCGTCCTGCAAAGTAGGAATTATTCTCTATTTATTGAGAGCGAGTAGGTACCGAGGAGGATAAGACCTCGGTTCCGATGAGGGGTCCGACCGCGAAGGGTCGGGCAATGATGCCGAGGAAGGCAGTGAAGATTCATTCGTGCCGATGGAGATTGACAATTCTAAGGCAAAGAAAGACGTGATCAATCCCGAGAACTTGGTTCGGTAGATGGTCTCCCTCGCCACCGAGGAGACAGTGAAGAGGAATTCAATGGGGGTCGCTTGCCACAAGATGGTTTACACCTTGTAGTCGATCGAGGAGCGATGCTTCAGACCATCTAATGTTGATGATGTGGCTTACTTCCTACTAGTTATCAAATATGGGATAGTTCTTCCGCCCCATGCCTTCTTTTGAGCCGTTCTTCAGTCCTACGGCTTGGCCCCATTCCAGGTGGCACCGATCAACTGGTGTCACATGCTTGCGACGTTGCTCGTATTTTTCGATGTGGGGCTCGGGTCGTCGACCCTTAGTGAGTGGCACTCTCTGTATCGACTGAGTAGGTACGAGGTTGGGTTCCCCTATTTCACGAAGAGGGACTCATTGGCGGAGCCCATGATCACCAAGTGTTCGCAGAACACTCCTCGGTGGAAGAATCAATAGGTGTGGGTAAAGATGAACCATGCTGACCTCGAGTTCCTATCTGAGGGTGGAGTGCCCATAAGTGCAGAGATCATCTTAAGTATCATGCTCGGTGTTTTGATGCTCGGTTACTAACCGATCTTTAGTTTGTTTTGCAGGGAACAAGCAGACAGTCCTCACCACCAAGGAGAACCATCGAATCGATGTCGTGTTCTCCAGCCCGAAACAAAAGTTCAACTCAGTTTGGGGCAAGAGGAGCGCCAGAGCGGCGCATTGGACAAACTCCAAGGGAAAAAAGGAACCGCTGCCCTCAGATATGGTCGGGCTATCTCCTGCCGACCCTCCTAGCAGCGATGGCAGCACAAAAGCGCCCGCGTGAAGGGGATTCCTCGGGACTGACCGAGCAGCAGCCCCCGCTGAAGAAGCACACGACCGATTCCCCCCGCACTTCTCAGGGATAGCATCCTAGTGGGTCGGGGACCGCTGGTCCGGTCAAGAAGGTGACCGGCGGGTCTTCCTCGGGCTTGCCCCCGACACCTCCACCTCCGCCTCGTCCTCCTCCTCTGAAGAAGAAGGACAAAGAGGAGCGGAGGAAGAAGAAGACTCATGAGTCGGGAACCGACTTCAGGGCCCGGTTGGAATTGACCGAGCATCAGAAGAAGCTCGAGTTGGTGTTGACCGGCTTGAGATCAACCGACATCTCCTCCTCCTCCACAACGTATACCGTCCGGGTGAAGAAAATCCTGGATGATGAGATCAAAGCTGAGGGCTTCCCGAGAACCTACGCTCGGGAATCTTTTCTGATGGAGAAGGCCCTCCGAATCGTTGTGCTCTTTGACTTCGGTCATTAAGGGGTCGATGACTAACGATGTTTCAATTTGCAAACTACTCGAAAGTTCGCCATCTACACCGAGGCCTAGATCAAATCACTCAACTCGGCGAACGAGGGTGCGAGTCAGTCGAGGAAAGAGCTTGCTACCGAGAAGGAGAAGAGGGTCGACCTCGCGAAAAAGCTCACATCAGTGTCAGCGAGCTCAAGGAGGCCAAGCTTGAGGCCATCTCTCTCCGTGGCAAATATGATGAGCTGAAGAGAGAGAGGGCGGAGCTCTCCCACCGGTGCAAAGTGTTGTAAGAGGAGCTACAGAAGGTGGTGGAAGAGTTCAACGCCACACAATCCAAGAAGGAACTCAAGCTTGAGTCATTCAAGGCTCGTTTCTGTAGGAGCCAGGAAGAGAGGCTGCGCGAACAAAAGGTGTATCAAGCCAAGGTCGAGGCTCTCAAGTCGGGGGATGGGGTCGACATGAACTTGGTCGTTGCTAAACCCTCCTTCAAGCCAACCTTCGATTTGCTGGTAGATATGGTCACCAAGACCATATTGTGCCACGGTCAATCGGTGATGCTTGGACTTCGACCACGGTAACATCACGCGCCCTCCAACTCTTCCAAGAGTCGATGCCGAGGGCAAGAAGAAAGAGGCCGATGATAGGCAAGCAGAGGAGAAAGAGGCTGAGGAATCTAAAAAAAGCCGAGGATGAGGTGATCGGGGAGAAGAAGGATGCTGAAGATAAGGAGGCCAACAAGGATACCGAGGAGATCGTTGCTGCTTAGAAATCTTATGTACTTTTCATGTTTGTAAAAGATACAATGTTTGTTCTTTTCTTTTTGCTTCGCGCATGGATATTTCCTTTTACTATTCAATGCATGACCGTTCATTTGCTTTCTTAATCTGTCCTTACTCTTCGGTTTGAATGCTTCCTTCATTGTTCTAGTGTTTGATTTGGCCCTCGACCATCGGTGATCGATATCAACGAGCTTGGATGATTGATGTCGACCAGCTTGGGTGATCGATGTCAACCATCTTCGGGCCTCGGTGTTGAGCCTCATACTTAGGCTGCATAACAGGAAGGCAAAAGTCAGGGTGGGCGATGCTTAAACATCACCCCTCCGACGCTCAAATTAGTAATGATTTTGATGAAATAATCTTAATTGAGAAAAAGTAAAAGAACGGGATAGAGTAAGCGTATATGTGTACTAGTGATAGTATTTCTTTAAATATTTGATGTTCCAACTATTTTGTAATTCTCTTCCCTCTGTGGTCTCAGGTCTATAAGCCACGTGCCCTACAACCTTAGAAATTTTGTAGTGACCTTCCAGTTGGGGGCTAGTTTTCCCGCGCCGGATTCTTTAGTGTTTTGGAATACTCTTCTTAGGACCAGGTCTCCCTCCTGGAAACTTCTAAGCTTGATTTTCTGGTTGTAGAACTTTTCGACTTGTCGTTGTCGCTGGGAGATCTTTATTGTCGCGTCGTTTCTTATTTCATCTAGAAGCTCTAGGTTGGCCTGAAGTTGCTCAGCATTTGCTCGTTCATTAGTGTGGTCCACTCTTGGGTTACGGGTGATAATTTCTACAGGTGTCACTGCTTCGACCCCGTATGCTAGTGAGAAGGGGGTTGCGCCAGTGGCGGTTCTTGGGGTGGTTCGATAGGACCACAGTGCTGCAGGGAGTTCCTCTACCCATCTTGCCCTGTGCGGATTTAGTTTCTTCTTCAGAGTGCCGATTATTGTCTTGTTTGTGGACTCTGCTAAGCCGTTGGCCTCGGGATATCGCGGCGTTGAGAACATGAGCTTTATCCCATATGTGTTACAGAAAGTCTACATTCTGTATAAATAAATGAGTCTTATTTTAAGGCATTAGGTTATAATTAACAATGCTATAGATATTAATATTTTTAGCGATTATTTTTTAATATATTTAATTTTATTCATTAATATTCTATTTAATATATTATAATATAAATTATTATTTATTTCATACGTCAAACTATATATATAAATTTATAAAAATAAAAAGAATTATATTAGACACAAAATTTGATTTAAATATTATTCCATATAATATCTTATTTTTGTACTCTATTATTTTAAAAAACAGTAAATATAATAAATGAGTAATATATAATATTTTAAAGATAATAAATAAAAATAAAATAAAATAAATGAATAGAAATATTTTTTGGTTACTACTCTGTTTTAAAATAGATAGATAGATATAGATATAGATGTTAAACGGCAGCCCAAAACACCATAAAGAGGGCAGATTCGCGTTCACCATGCACGTCGCCGGAAACACTCAGTCACATAATTTATGCCGAGGAGTTATTTTTTAGTTAAACCAAAGAAAATGGATATGTATTGTAAGTCAGAAAAAAATCACGTGAAAAATTAGCAAAATTGAAATCATCTGTATAATTGAATTGAAACGAGATTTTTCCTGTATTCCATTGATCATAATTTGTTGAAAAGCAAAAAAAAAATCTAACTATTTTATACGATTATCTACAACTTTTTTTTCAACATTTTTCTTAGGGACGACAATCTCTGACTCGACTCATCAACCCTACCTGAACCTAACATGAAATTAACTGGTTGGGTCAACCCATTTAAATGTTGGGTCAGTTTCGAGTCGAACCCGCGAACCCAATTAAATTTTGGGTCGAGTTTGGGTTAATTTTAGGTTGACCCGCGTAACCCGAATAACCCGCAAAATTAATCAATTTTAAGTTTTTATAATATACTAACTTTACTCCCGTTTGATGCACAAATAAAATATTTGTTGTTTTATTTTACAATATTAAAATATAATTAATAATATTATATATATTAGCATTTTTAACAATTTTTAAGATGTATTTGATTTATTTCAATAATATTATATTTAATGTGTTATAATATAAAAATTAAAATAAAAATAAATATACCCAACACAAATTCTATGAGGTTTGATTATAATATTTTTCCATTTAAGATAGTATAATTGTGATATTTAAAAAAATAATAAATATAATAAATTAGTGGGATGTAATATTGTTAAAAAATGACAAATATAAATTTGTTATATATTTTTATTATAAAGTATATAATTATGTTATAATAAAATAAATAAAATACAAATTAATATAATAATTTTTGGCAGTAACAATTTTTTATATTTTAAGGGTACAAGGTAGGTGAACATTTTTGATGTTTTAACAAAAATGATCATCTACCCACTGTGGGCACGTGTTAATGTGTCCACTAGTGATGTGGCAGCATAACATTGATGCTAATAATCATTAATATTAACCCCACCACTAATATTATATTGCCACATCAACTCGTGGGTACATTAACGTTTGACCACCGTGGGTAGGTGAACATTTTTTATTTTCAGAAATGTTCACCTACCGGGCACGTGTTAATGTGTCCACCAGTGATGTGACAGTATAACATTTGTGTTAATAATCATTAATATTAACCCCACCATTAATATTAGATTACCATATCAACTCGTGGGTACATTAACATTTTCCCACCGTGGGTATGTGAACATTTCTGATCTTCATAAATGCACACCTACCCACCATTGACACGTGTTAATGTGTCCACCAGTGATGTGGCAGCATAACATTGGTGGTAATAATCATTAATATTAACCTCACCACTAATATTATATTGTCACATCAACTCGTGGGTACATTAACATTTGCCGGGTAGGTGAGTATTTCTGATCTTTTAATAGAAATGTTCACCTACCCACCGTGGGCACGTGTTAATGTGTCCACCAATGATGTGGCGGCATAACATTGGTGGTAATAATCATTAATATTAACATCAACACTAATATTATATTGCCACATCAACTCATGAGTACATTAACATTTGCTCATTATGGGTAGGTGAGCATTTATGATCTTTTAACAAAAATACTCACATACACACCGTGGGCACGTGCTAATGTGTCGAGCAGTGATGTGGCAGCATAACATTGGTGGTAATAATAATTAATATTAACCCCACCACTAATATTATATTGCCACATCAACTCGTGGGTACATTAACATTAGTCCACCGTTGGTAGGTGAGCATTTATGATCTTTTAACAGAAATATTCACCTACCCACCGTGGGCACGTGTTAATGTGTCCACCAGTGATGTGATAGCATAACATTGGTGGTAATAATCATTAATATTAACCCCACCACTAATATTATATTGCCACATCAACTCGTGGGTACATTAACATTTGCCCACCGTGGGTAGGTGAGCATTTATGATCTTTTAACAGAAATGCTCACGTACTCACCGTGGGCACGTGTTAATGTGTCCACCAGTGATGTGGCAATCTAACATTGGTGGTAATAGTCATTAATATTAACCCTACCACTAATATTATTGCCACAATAACTCATGGGTACATTAACATTTGTCCACCGTGAGTAGGTGAGCATTTTTGTATCTTTTAATATATATATATATATATATGTATTAGTATATTTATAATATATATATTTTATATTATACATCCAACTTTTTATAGAAATTTGATAAAACCAAAACAAGTAGATAAAACATAAAGCTTATAAAAATCAGACTTTATAAAAAAATTATATTTATATCATTTTTAGTATTATACATGTATTATTTTTTAAAAAATTAAGTGAAAACAAAATGTTTTATTGAAAAATGACAAATACGATTTTGTTGAAATTGTGATTATTGTTTATTGAAATTTATCTATGTGCTATAACATAACAACATATCAAGTAAAACAAAATTAAAAATAAAATAAAATTGATGTGATGTGATGATTTACAACTCAAATTAAATAAATGATATCTTATTTTATAATATATTAAGATAAAGTTAACAAAATTATATTACATATATTACATATATTATAACATAAATTATTTTCTATATTATATGTCAAACTATATATACATTTAATAAAAATAAAAAGAAGTATATAAAACACAAAGTCTATGAAATTTGATTGAAACATTATCCTATAATAATATTATATTTGTATTATTTAAAAATAATAATAAATATAATAAATTAATGAGATATAATATTTTAATGAGAAAATGACAAATATATTTTTTTTATATTTTTATTATTATTTATTGTATATATATTTTATAATATACTAAATATAAAATAATTTTAATTTTTAATATAATGAAACGGGTCAGTTGGGTCAGTTTTGGGTCGACCTGAAAATAAATAGGTTGGGTTCAAGTTGATTTTTTTGACCCGATTAAATAAATGAGTCGGGGTAGGGTTGACATGTAGCGTGTTAATACTAGGTCTTAACCCAACATGTCAACCCGAATCGGACGCAATTGTCATCCCTAATTTTTCTCCTCCGATGTAGGAGAAGAAAATCTTAATTGGACAAGAAATGATCTCTAAGGGAAGAGTGTGCCAAAATTAGAAGAAGAAAAACAAATGTAATCTCTCTCAAGAATTGTTGTGATCTATCTAGCAGATCAATATCTTGACACATGACCGTATGATGTTGATTGGGAATTTTGATTTTATTTTATTAGAAGGAGGATGAGGCTATAACTTTTGATTTTTATTTTTAATTGAAAATTTAAATTAAGTACTATAAGGTAAAAATCGTTATAATACATAATAATTTAATTTAAATTTTTAAGAATGGTTATGTTACGAAAAATTGTGACTGTTTTTAGAATCACTCATATATAATATGGATAAGGGTTGGAAAAATCACTTGACCATTTGGGGAGGAACACATTATACATTTCATGACTACTTGGATTAGATAAGCCCTTCGACTTTTAAAGTTGACTCCTTTAAGCAATTTTAGAATTCCTATTATATCCTCATTTAAGAAGTATTTTATATAGTTTCTCAATCTAATTTTTTTTATAATAAATTTTAAGTTTTAAGCTCAGAAGGTATTAAGTAAGTTTCAGATAATACACTTCAATATTTAGACAAGTACTGAAGGTTTCAAAGTAACTTTGGAAACTTGAAATGCAGAAACTTAAATAAAGTACGTAAAAGACACAAGATATTTATAGTGGTTCGGAATCAAAGTCTTACGCCCACTCTTCCGAACTTAATCGGGAATCCACTAAGATTTAGTGTACAAGCCTTCTTACAATCTATGGACAGCCCGTTGAAATCCTTCGTCCTTCGGTCTGCTGTCGGCAGTCGCCTATAAATTCTTTGTAAATTGATCCTTCTTCAGGTTAAAGTGAGGACGCATCCCACAGCCTTCTTCCTAGATGGTTGGGTGTTTCCTCGTTCTTCCCAGAACACAGTGAGTTTGGCAAAGCACGTGACAATCAATATCCCAGAGTAGGATATTGACTGCTATGAATATAACTTAGAAGGTTATATTCACCAAGATGATAGCTTCTGCTTAAAGCTTTAGCCTCGTGCTTTCTAACAGTAGCACGGAAAGAATAACTTGAGTTGGAAACTCAAGTCTCGTGAAAGAAACTCACGAAAATTTAGAAAGTATGATTAGAAAGTTGAGCAGAGTGTCGGCTTAGCTTTTCACAAGAAATCCGATGAGATTCTGCTGGGTTGTCAACCTATTTATAGACTTCAAGTGCAGATTGGTTAATGATTTTGAGTTCTTCCCGTTAGACACAGAAATTCAGTCGTTAGAGACAAGGAGAATGTCGTCCAATCATCACCCATACTTTTGGTCTGCTCTGTCGCCTGCTTTATGCTTTTAGCAGTGTACTTTTCACCTACTTTTGTCAGACTAGGAATCCAAGTATCGTACTAACTTTTTGACTTAGCATTGAAATGACTTTAAGTCTGACTTCGAAACACATGTGATTTACGTGCTTTGTATGTTGATACTGAAAAATGACATTCCAAAGTCAATTTCAATTTTCACCTTACTTCGGAAAACTTAATTTTCAGAAACTAAGTTTCTGGCCTTACTAAGTTTCAAGCACGAACACTTGTCTTCAGAACTTTAAATTTTGGATCTTATCTTTAAGCATGGAAACTTGGTTCTGGATATCTCGAGCTTTATCTTCTTGAATGTTTTCATCAGAAACTTAGTTTCGGATTCCTCCGCTCGGTCTTCAGCATCTAAGTTTCTAGTCTATTACAACTCAATCAATCCTATACAAGAATTACGTTTAAGTACTCTAAAAACTTAATACTAAAGTACGTTTTGACATATCAAAACATTAAATTAGGAGTGAAACTGAAATTCAGTTTCTAACACTAATAAAAGTAATAACGTATATGATTCTATAACATAAAAAATGTAAGATATAATCCATTTACTTTATTTCATCATCAGGATATATTTCCCTATTTTCTCTCAATCTAATTATTACCGTATATACGAGTGAAATTAGTTTAAAGCTATATGGAAAATCCAGTCCTAGGATTTTAACGAGGTATGGTTACTGCATCTTAAGACCATCTCCGACAAGGTTTTCAAAATGCAATTTGATGGCAAAATGGAGAAAAAATCAAGTCCAACAGTATCCTTATTTTGTTATTTACATTCTCATTTTGGCATAATATGAATAATTCACCTTCATTTTTGAGGTTGAACTATTCACTCCAATTGTATTTTTTTCTTCTTTTGTTAATTTTAAAAAAAATCTTTTTTTTTCTTTACTTTTATCTTATATTTTGTTTTTGCTTGTAATTTTTACTTCATTCATTTTTTATATTTTTTTATTTATCATTATTTTAAAGTTATGTAAATATTAATAATTACTTTAAAGTAAAAACATTAAAATAAACTAAATACATTAATAACCTACAAATTAATAACTTATAGAAAATAGAACACAATACAAATTAAAAAGCACTAAAACAAAAGATAGCACACAAAATACAAGACAATAAAACCACTCATAATAAAATAAACAATCACACTTATTAGAAATCTCCTAAATTAGCTCGAGATCCAGATCCAGATACTCCCATATTAGGAAAATAACTTCCAAAGTCAAAATTATTATTTGGTGGAGTTGGTAGATTGAATTGTTGCCTTTTGAACGCACTTCTAGCTTTTTCCAATTCAAAAAATGTGCGTGTAGTAGGATCAGAAATCAAGTTCAGATCCAGCTGCATATTTCTATTTTCCTCTTGCATTTGCATTGTTTCAGCTAATATTTGTCTTGAAACAGCTGACATTTTCCGAGCTTCAAGTTTTTCTTTGTGTATTAGCCTATCTTGCTCTTTGTCCTTATTCAAACTTTGAAAAAATGTCATTATTTGTTCATTTGATTCTTTTACTGCCTTTACCAGATTTGACAATTCTTTAACTGATTTTTTTTTTTCATTTTAGATTTTTTTTCACACCTAATGGGCATTGAGATTCAGGTCCGCTTCCACTAGAATTATTTAAATTGATAGAAAATGAACTCATTGCATCAGGTGAAGTAGGAGATTCAGATAACAGAGTTTCTGTTTGAACCATTTGAGATGAATATGGCATGACTCATGTTCTTTGTGGTTTGTTGGCAAATTTTTCATATTTCATGATATCCCACACATGCTCAAACTTGAATCATTTTTAAAATTTTGGATCCATTGTCATCATTTGTTTTGCACGATTTATCTGCATGATAAATATGATTTATTAACACACAATGTCTTGTTCGGATGCCCACTCGGTTTGGTTTACTCAATTTGCTGCACAAATCCTTTGAACTTTGCAGTTGAAGTCAAGATAACATGCATACGACTCGCCTATGATTTAAGACTTCTAACAGCCATAGATGCACTTGGTCTTTCATCATTATAAACCTCTGCAATATGACTCCAAAGTTGATTTTTTTTTTATTGTTACTAGTTTCTGCATCTTGGGTTAATTGCACATACACATGACAAATATGTTTATTTTCGTCAACACTGTAACCCGAAGATCTGAAGATAGACATATTATAAATGAAAAGAAAAGAAATTTGTTGGTAAGAAAGAAGCAAGTAAGTTTTTTTTAGATTGCAATATTTCTAGTGTGATTGATATGAGTATAAACTAGTTTATTTATAGGTGAAAGAAAATGAGATAAGATAAAAATCAATGATGTGGATTTAAAGAGAAATGTAGTGAATGGTTGGAAATATGATATAATAATTTGATTAAGAAAATTAAATAGTAGAAGAATCAAAATAGAATATTCTTTATAGAGTAAAATATAGAGTTGACTGCTGGAGATGAAAAATGAAAAATGCAAATCTAAACTGTAAAAAAAAAATGGGTTGCATTATAGAGTTATCTGCTGGAGATGGTCTAATAAGTTGTAGGAGTTGTATATTTGTGGTAAATTAATGTCAATCACATTATACATAGAATGTGATTCCTGTAAAAACTACTCCCTCCGTCCCACTTAAATATTCTACATTTTCGATTTCGTCCGTCCCATTTAATTATCTACTTACTCAAAATGAAAAAAAGATTAGGGGAAATTAAATTAAATTTATTAATTTAATCTTAATTAAGTTTTGTTAAAATCTAAACCTAACCACCTAACACCCCCAACACCCCATCCTATTCATTCACTACCCTAGCCGCCCTCATTCTCCTTCTCTCAAATGAGAAAACCCTAGATTTGGTTCTCTCTTCCGCCGCTCTCGTTCTCTCTTTCGCCGCCCTCCTTCTCCCCACCCCTATCGCCTCTGTTTTCCCCGTCCTCTGTCGTTGTTGCAGGCGACGACCTCGTTCTCTCTTTCGCTACCCTCCTTCTCCCCGCGATGATGACATGCCCCCTATCCCCTCTATTGCCCCCCGTCCTCTGTTGTCGTTACAGGCGACGACCTCGTTCTCGAATAAGATACTTGGACAATCAACATGCATACGCCTCTTCTCCCCCTGTGTACCGCCGACTTTGAGATGCCTCCTAGCTTTCATTCTTCCTCTTCTGCAGTCGTTGTAGCCGCGGCAGAGGCGTCGTAGTTAGTCGATGGAAGGTGGAACACTTGTTCTAATCGAGCCTTTGTCGACGTACCTGAGACGGAGGATGGAGGACTTGTTCTGAGCGAGCCTTACAATCTTGAGACGGCGTGGCTGGCCGTTGAGGAGCTTGATGCACGGTTCCCATTGGAACTGAAGATGGAGGTCATTCGGGCTTTCTCGAAAATCCAATTTCCAAACATCCGGTGAACTCTAATCCCTAATTTCTATGTTTGGACTCTATATATGAGCCTGTGGCTTTTTGCATGTTTGGATTCGATGTGGCTTTGTGGTCGTGGCTATATTTTACTTGCTCTGTCCCTTTGATTGTGAGCATGTGGCTTCGTCATGTATGGATTCGATGTGGCTGTGGCTATATTTTACTGAATCTGTCCCTTTGATTGTGAGCATGTGGCTTTGGCATGCATGGATTCAATGTTGTTTTGTGGTTGTGGCTATATTTTACTGAATTTGTCCCTTAAAAATAGTCTACTTGTGGCTTTGAAATTTATGGATTCGATGTGGCTTTGTGACTGTGGCTATATTTTACTCCCCCTGTCTCATAAAATTGTGAGCCTGAGGCTTTGGCATGTATGAATTCGATGTGGCTTTGTGGTTGTTGCTATATTTTACTCCCTCTGTCCCATAAGTTGTTATATTGTGGCTATGTTTGGATTTTTTTTTTTTTTAGTATGTGGTTGTGGCTGTGACTGTGACTATGTTTCAAATTTGTTGTGGGAATTTTGAAGCTATAGATCTGAGATGATTTAATTGCTCACACTTGCATTTGTTTTAATTCTGAACTCATTCATGATGCACTATTTATTTGTGTGAAATGAGTTTAGCCGATTTGAAATGGTTTCTGTAAACTCATCTAAGGATTCTATGTTTCAAGTTATGCAAGCCATGATAAAAAAAAAAAAAAAAAAATTGTCTTTACAAAATATGTCTTCATTTCAAACTTTGTAATGTCTATCTTTACAAAAATTGTCTCTACTTCAAACATAGTAATGCCTAACTTTACAAAAATCAAGTGAAGGCATGTTTTTACAAAAATTGTCTGATGTCTATGCTTTACAAACCTTATTCTTTCTAACTTTCTGTACGCATTCCCAAACCTTGAATCAACTCATCTATCCCATTTGTATGCCCTTCAGCAATTAAGTAGGCAATGTTTTCTCGCATGGGCAATTCCAAGTTTTTTGGTAATTGATTATGCAATATAAGAGCATCTTTACTCATGTGTGGCAGCTTGTAGTTGTTGCATCCCTTAACTTTTAATATCTCATGTAAACATGACTGTAAAGAGAGGAAAACCTTATTCAATGTTATAGGTTCTGGTGTGTTAAAGCTTGTTAACACTGCATCAATAAGCTCTTTTGCATGCATGCTTTTGTTGTAGGCTTTGTATGGCTCTAAAAAAACCAAGATCATTTACATTAACATCTGGACTGTTAGGTGGTTGTTGCACCAATGAAATCTGAAATCCATCTGCATGTGCACTTGTTCTAAAATCTGGATCAGAGTCTAGAATATGCGGTCTTGCATTATCTTGTTGAATAAAAATTGTTTTACTTAAGCATGTAGGCCACTTAGCTTTGAGTGCTGGTAAAATATGAAATATGAAAGCATAATTAGATGTATTACAATAAAATTGCAGTGGTTGAATGAGAATCAATTCATTGTTACATGCAACATAACTTATAAAATCTATACTAGATACCTACATTATCAAACAATCTTTCATTTTTTGCTTTGTGATAGATTCTAGGGACTTTATCTCCATAGTTCCCTTAGCTCTCTTCTTGCTGTTTTTTTTTTGCTTCTACCTCTTGAGTAAATGACTGAATTCCTATTTTTCCATAAAAAATAACAGCACCATTTTCTAAAAATATGGGCAGGCATACAGCACACATAAACATCACCTACTGAATGAATTTTTTGCTCTTGCATGTCCTATATGGGTCTGCTTCTTATTGTGTCATGTAGTATATGTGGGTGTTTTTTGTAAGATAAAATCACTTCTCATCTATGTGAATCGCATTCTCCATTGGTTTAAACTTAAACATATTCAAAGCACTATCAAATTATTTGGCTTGCAAAATGAAATTCATCCTTAAGAGTTTATTAGGAGCTGTCAGATCATGTTTTATTGCATTAGTGTGAGCTCTGATCAGTTTTCCTTTGTCCATCTTCCCACAACAGTTTTTGGAACATTAATGCTACCTGCTAATGCTCTAATGGTAGCTCTTTTTCGATAATGTATGTATTTACCTCATGTTTTGCTTGTCTTGGCCTTCCAATTCTTTTGGTCACCACTTTCATTATTTCACCTTTTGCTCTTTGAATTTTTGCAGATTCCAAGATTCTTAATATAGATCTCCTCCAACACTTGAAAATGGTGGCAGCTTCCTTCATTTTTCTCTTTGATTGGCTCTCCATTCTTGCAGTTTCTAAGGAGAAATTGCAAATAAATCTTTTTGTAAACCCATCTATGTTTTCATATTTTTGTTGCTATGTTTGTAATGAATTTTTAGGTTGTTCTTGTATTTATAGGAATGTTAGATGCATGACTTGAAATTGTGATTTTGGTGGCAGTTTTTTGATCCATTTTTTTTGGGTTGAAAAAATAGTTTTGCAGGTTCTTTTGAGCCAAAATTTGTATTTTTTTTTATTTTGTTATTACTAATCAAATCATTAATCCATCCCTTATTTTTTTGCATTGGTATGTGTGCACAAAGCATGTAGATTGTTTAGAAGGGACAAGGAGAGTATTTCTGATAATAAGCATTGTAAGTTTAGATGTCGGGCTAGGTAGATAAAAAGTATTTTGTCTATAATTAATTATGAATTTCAGTATTGTAGGGAATATTCTGTTTCTATTTAAAAAGTACACTTCAACTTTTTTTCTCAATTTTTTTTTTTAAAAAGAAGATATTTTTTACGTTTCAAAATTTACTAATTTAATCTAATTTCAACGTCTACAGGCTACAGCTCCCTAAATAATTATTGAGAGAAATTCTTAATTTACTTGTGGAAGAACCTTTTTTTTTTTCGGGTAATATCGCTTGCTAGACTAGATTAATTCTGATGCACATTCGATCAAAATTTGATAAAATTAAGCTATAATGAGAAATTTAAGACGAATATACAAAATATAAATGATTTCGAGCTACTTAGATTGATCAGATCAATAATTAATATAAAAACGAGTCTTTAAGAAATATTTTAATTTAAGCATAAAATTCATATAAAAAAATACAAGTTTAATCTAAATTATTGATCGAGTAAATTAAAGTGAATTTTAGAAAGCGGAGTCACCCCTATATGTATAAATATTAGAAATTGTGATGTCAGCCAAGTACTATTCACATTAACATATTCTTTTTCTTCTCAATTATAACATGAATTATGCCAATAATTTCAACAAAAATCGTGAATGGATCATTTAGAAGTACTTAAATTGATCTCAATTATTAATTTTGATAATCTGAATAGTTGATATTTGTTAATTTATTTCTAAAAATAATTTGATTGAATTGTTTTTTTAAAATATATAATTTGAACAAAATACTAATTTAATTAAACTAAAATATCTCAAAAAACAATAATTCTCACATATTATAAACATAGATATAATAAAGGGTAGCTAGGCTAGGATAGAAGTTGTAATTTAATATCTCCTGTTGAGGCGCAGTGATGAAAGCGTTCAAAAGGTCATAAATTCGAGCTTACTTGGAGATCTATATTTGGATGTATGAGTTTACTTTAATGAAAAAAAAAGTTTGTAAAGTAAAATTTATTCATGAAATTGGTAAAATAATGATTAGACATGCAAAATATACATTAAGAAGAATAGGAGTGTGAGTGTGACATGTATGAAAGTTGATTGAGTTTGCCATATGTTTTTGTTGTTAAATTTAATTAAATTGAATATCTCCATCCTACAAATCCTAGCGGTGAAGCCGTTTCCGCTGGTCTGGCGCTGATGATTAGGTTTAGCCTTAGGGGTGGTGGACCACCTCCGCAGTCGCTTCCTCCCTCTCTCCGCCGCCCCTACCTGTCCCTGCTTGCGGCTGCTTTTCCATCGATGATCGCAGCTCCAACACCTCCTTCTTCAATCTCCGGTTCTCCTCGCTTAATCTCTCGCAGTTCTTCTTCAACATCTCGTACTCCACCTCCGTTTGCTTCAATTTTGTCCTGCATTACTTACACCACCACCAGAAAACCAAGATTCACTAAATGACCCATATATATATATATACCAGAAGAGAGAAAGAGAGAGAGAGATGATGATGATGATGATGATGCGTTAAGATCGATCAAATCAAAGACAATTAGACAAAGACCTTGCTCTTCTGTTTTGAAACCAAACTTCTACTTGTCTAGGTTTGAGATTCAATCTTGCCGCAAGCGTCTGTTTCTGAGCCTGCATATCCATCATTTTTCCAGACATTAATTAATTAGTAACACACATGCATGATCATCAGATTTAAATATTAATTCAGACAAATATATAAATCAAACAATATATATATATATACCAAGTTAAGGGTGGTGTGCTGTCTGAAACTGTCTTCGAGCAAGGTGGTCTGATCCCTAGACAGCCTCAGCTTCTTCCGACCGAAATTCATGGAATAATTGATGTGGTCTTGATCATCCTCTTTGGATAAGAAATTACTCATGCTTTCTTGTTTGGCATGATGATGATCAGTACTTGTGATGGAGAGATCAAGAAAGAGTAGGCGCTTGTTCTTGTTCTTGTTCTTGTTTTGTGGGAGTGGGACATGAATATCCCTTTTCTCAGAAGAGAAGTGATCTGGTAAGCCCAAGCCAAGGCCAAGACAGACTTCTCCATTTGCATCCATTGCTGTTAATTGTTGTAGTTAGGAAGGACATTTATACTGTTGCAATAAAATGGGACTAATAACAGCCAAACTATATTTGTGTATAACTGATATTAATCACATTTTTAATTATGTATTTATTATATGTAGTGATTATCAACGTCAAAAGAAAATAGAGCAACAATAATGACATGCGTTAGGCAAATGACTCCTAGGAGGAAACCAAGATAAACAGAAAGAGAAAGAGAGAGAGATTATCAAAAATATATCACCATGCTCACTGTTAATTAATTCATATGTTTGACTTACTGTTTATGAAGAAGATTAAAGGCTTTATTTATGTGAGTCTTTGCCTGCATTTAGGGTTGAATATTTGAATTTACATAAAAAAAAAAATATTAACATGCTTGAGAAGTGGAGTAATTAAATATATATATCATAGTGTAATGGTCAGAAAATATTGTAATTTAACTTCGCGAGTTGTAACCCTCCACCATTAATTTGATTCTTTTAATTTAATTTCTTCTTCTTGCAGGAATATGAAAAGTTTTGTCTTCTTTTTAGTTTTACTCAGCTTGAATTAGAGTATGTGTAAAATGTTAATTGTGACAAACCGAGGTTAATTTTTTTAAAAGCGATGGTAATTTTTTTAATTTTTTTTTTACCGATTTATACCATGTAGATCAATTAATCTGCCAGTCACTTTAAACAATGCAAAAAAAATTACATGAGGTGGTTTCACAGAGTTTATATGGTTCTTAATTATAGATGATGCAATTCACTACTAGAAATGATATTATTATTAAACATGTATTTAATTAATTAGATGATTGTTTTACTATTAGAAATAATGTAATTTACTATAAGGAATGATACATTTAGTAATGTATTTATTCAATTTAAAAAATATATTTTATTATTTTATAAAATAAGATTTATGAGATGCTTTCATTCTGACACTTTCTCCTTAAACTATACATACATATCACATGGTGGAATGCAGTAGTTGAAGCAAAGGAATTGAATGAGATTTGTGATTGGTCAGAAATACCAAATTACAGTTTATTTGTGAGGATCATTGGTTAATTTTTATTTGAAAGAAGTTTTTATTGAATTATGTAGCATTAAAGATATACTATAAGTTTTCAAAAAATAAAATAATAATATAAAAATAAAATTTTAACCTTTGATTTTCAGAAAAGATAAGAATAGTAGTATTAATTAATAACATAAATCAAAATCACCCCATTGATCATTAATATTCCAATTGAACAATTTTAACCCTAGTGCAACTAATAAAACATTTCCTCTCAATTTAATTAAATAAAAAAATGAAGCCATGCTATAAGGAACAAATAGATTAATTTCAAGAATTATTTGGGGGCTTATTGACGATCGTGAGTTATAGGGCATAAACAGTGTTATATATCTAACTTTACTGTGCACTATTAATGCTGAAACATTTTCTTTTAAAAGTTTTTCATTACTTTTTTTTTTTTTGTCTAATTAATCCATTGACAAGTGGGAATAATAATTTGAGATTCATACTTGGTGGACAGGATCGGTCAATATTATGAAGAAAGTAGTTTTTTTGTTTTATTTAATGCAGTATATGCATACTCCCATAATTAATTATAAGCCATCAAGTTTGAGACCCTATCAATAATAATTTTAAATTTTTTAAATTTATATTGTTAGGGATGAAATTTAATTCGACTCAAAACATCTAGCATCAACAACTATTCATACACATTCAAGGCCCAATAGGAATTGTTCGGTCCAAAGCCCATTATTTACAGAAGTGTAGTTAGTCTCGGAGAAGCCAGCAACAGACCAGCTTCAATGGTGGATCTCACATTCGATGAAGGGCGGGGAATCAGCTATCATCATACGAGGGAACCATATCTCCTCCACTATCAAGACACATGATTGGAATTCACCATCCACAATCTACGTCGATCAATCCATGACCAACACAACAAATAGCATAATTAGTAAAATAATTGTAGCCGTTTTAGGATGAAGTATAAGTACTCATCGTCAAAGAGAAACTCTTGTAAGACTATCCCCATCAATAGTCCTAGGATAAGTCATCACTAACGACAAATATATATATATATATATAAGAAAAACTCAAAAATTAAAATTAGGGGTTGTGCAGAATGACTTTGAGTTCAACTGTGACATTGTCCTTTATGAGATTCATGGAAGAATCATCTAATCATTTGCTACCATTTATCAGCATCTGGAATGATTAAATATTATAAATAATAAAGTTATATCAAAATTTATAGTTTTTTTCCTCTGTAAATTGAGCCTAATATTGATATGTGTCCACACCAAAACCAAAACTCTATATCTCCACACATTTCTTTAACTCCAGAATATTTTCAAGTATTGGAAGTTATGAATCCGAACTAATTCTTCAATCCCCAAAATTATTCAAACTCTGAAGATTATCCTACCTCCCAAAATCATCCAAACTCTGAAGATCATCAAATTTCCCAGAATTATCCAAATTTGACTGCATATCAGAATTCTTACCCATTTCCAAATTCTGATATCAAGGTAGTTCACCTTATTATCAAATTCTCAAATTTTCTCCAAATCTCACTCAAATTCCAACCACTGAAAATGTTCCCACATCACAAAATATATACCGCAATTTGTTTCAAGATGCCCGAATGTCTAACAAAAATCAGAAAGGGGCAAAAAATGTTTGGTGCGTGAAAGAAGATGTAGCTCTCATGTCTGCATGGGTCTATGTTAGCGAAGATAGCATACATGGAAAAATCAAAAGGGAATCTCATTATGGTCACATGTGCATAAATTGTATCACGACTATCAAGCTGAGAATCTAAATAAGCTCAACGAAAGAAATATGGAGTCGTTGAAAGGTCGTTGGAAACGACTGAATGAAAATGCAAATAAGTGGGTGGCTGCGTGCAGGGAAGCCTCTACTCGTAAAAGGAGTGGAATGAACGACAAAGATGTTGAGAAATAATCTCATTAAAATTTTGAAGCAAATGACAATAAGTTTCAAGATTCAGTTGTTTTTAATGAAATTATGTGTAAACACCCAAAATGGGAATTAACATCATTTAAAGATAAATCATGTTTCCATTCCCTAACTGAAGAGGATAATGAGAAAGAAAGTGATGGTAATGCCAAAAATTAAAGACTTTCGAGGATGGTGAGTATTCAAGGCCTTCTAATCCGGAAACTCCAACAACTGAATGTTCTAATATTTCTCGTCTTATGGGCAGAGATAAGATGAAGAAGAAAGGAAAGGGTAATGCATCTCAATCTGATGTAGGTAGTGAATTTGCTGCACAAATTCGAGCATTAAGACTATCGAGAGACAATGAGGTTAAAGTAGTGAATAACATATCCAATGCTAGAATAGAAGTGGAGCTTAAAAAAATGCAGTCATCGGAGAAGAAGATGAATCAAAGAATGTTAATTGCATTACTTGCAAAAAGTCATCTATCTCCGGAAGAAGAAGACTTGAAAAAATGACTGATGGTATGGGCCTTAAATCCACTTTATTTCTTATGTAATTTGAGCTTATGCAACTTTAGTTTATGTAATTTTTACTTTTATGCAACTCTAGTTTATGTAGTTCTAGTTAGTTTATTTCGTTTATGTAATTTTTAGTTTTATGCAACTCTTGTTTGTGTAACTTCTGTTTTCAAATGAATTTTAGTCAATTATTACAATATCTCTTTCTTTGCTCACATGTTTTTATTCAATGAATTGATTCTAATCACTTCTCACTTTTATAATTATTCTTGACTTACTTTCAATACAATTTATTCACGTGAAAGAAAATTAAAGAATCCAATATTACTTCTACAGAATTGTCACTTCTCATTTCTCACGTAAAAGCAAAAGAATTCAAATAAAACAATTAGTATTGACTTGCTTCCAATACAATTTATTATCGTGAAAGAAAATTAAAGAATCCAATGTTACTTCTACGGAATTGTGACCCCCCCTTTTTCACGTGAAAGCAAAAGAATCCAACGATACTTTAATTGAGTTGTCAAATTCAAGTTGTTGGAAAGATTCAGAGCTTGCTCACATGGATTTATATATAGCATTAGTGTCACAATATACATTAAACAAAATTCTCCCAATCACTATATCATTTACCAAATTTATTTACCTTTTTCACTTCATAAAAAATGTCACTCAATGAAGACTCTTCAACAGATTCCGATTTAAGCTCTAAATCTTTCCAACTCCCTGAATTTGATGAATGGGTAGAACGAAGTAGGCAAAAAATTCATTGAGTTTTTGAATATCTCATTATAAGCAATCCTAATTTGCTTGTAGGCGCATCAAAGCCTACAACGAGAAGGAGAATGATGTATTGTAATAGACAACGCGACATTGGTGAAAAGCGTTTGATGAACGACTACTTCGTGGAGAGACCGACGTACACTCTAGAGATGTTTAGGCATAGATTTCGTATTCAAAAATAATTATTTCTTCGTATAGTGGAGGCCATCACTGCCAATTGCGCATATTTTCAACAAAGGTCTGATGCCACAGGTAGACTATCTCTTTCACCACTACAAAAGTGTATTGGAGCAATAAGGGTGTTAGCATATATGCATCATTTGATGTTGTTGATGAATTCTTATGAATGAGTGAAACTGTTACAAAAGATGCTTGTTGTACCCCGAAAGTCACGACCAGTCTCACCAAAGGCTGGAAGATATTCCAGATAAAGATAGAGCGGCTCGACTGCCAAATAGAGAACCAAGATGGGAATGGTTCGACCGACATCTTCAGATTTGAAAAAGACAATGAGTCGATTGTTATACAGAAATCATATGATTCAAAACTTGTCAATAATTCAATTGACAGTTAAAGTCACGAATTCCCCGATATAATTGACAACAGACAGAGAATCAATAAGACCACAATCGACGCACAAGAATCACGGAAGACAAATAATAAGGCAGATTATAAGGCGCAACATGCGTCATTAGAACCAGAAAAGGGAAGAAGTGATCTACTCCAGATTAGTAGCTCTTACCTGTAATAGATTTTAGATTCTTACAAAGTGTTCATTGAGCTTAGGCATTTTCTTGATCTATTATCGAGTATTCTGTCTCTTTGATTTTATTAACGAATATATGAACATAAACAATGCTCTTTTTCATTTTGTAGGTGTCATTTTTTATTTTGGTGAAACTTATCTGAGAAGGCCTAATGAACAAGATTTGGCAAGACTACTCTATATTGGAGAACAACGTGGTTTTTCAAGCATGATTGGAAGTATGATTGCATGCATTGGCAATGGAAGAATTGCCCAAATGTGTTTGCTGGGCAATATATAGGAAGAAGTGGACATCCAACAATTGTTTTGGAAGTTGTTGCATCCTATGATTTATGGATATGACATGCATTCTTTGGAACACCAGGTTCGTGCAATGATATTAATGTATTACATCGATCCCCTATTTCTAATGATGTCTTAGAAGGTCGATAACCAAAGGTTGATTACATAGTGAATGGTCGTCAAAATAATAGAGCATATTATCTCACTGATGACATATTTCCTTCATGGGCTGCATTTGTCAAGTCGATTATTGCTCCACAAATTTGAAAGCATAAATTATTTGCTTAACACGAAGAGTCTGCCAGAAAAGATGTCGAGCGAGCATTTGGAGCTCTGCAAGCTCGTTTTGCAGTTCTTCGACGTCCATGCCTTATCTGGGACAAGGTTTTGATGAGAAAAATAATGACGACTTTTATTATTATGCACAATGATAGTGAAAGATGAACGAGACACATACCAAATTTGTTATGATCCCACTAAATTTCTTAGGGATATACCCACAGGAGAAGATCCAGAAAATGTTGAATCAACTAATTATTCTACACAACGCATTTCAAGTCTGTCTGCGCATATGGTTAGTAGAGATCAACTTAGCAATAGAGAAGCTCATCACGCCCTTCAAAATGACGTGATTGAGAACATATGGAAAAACTTGGAGCTCAAAATTAAATATGCAATTTGCATTTCTTTTGTATTAGTGATATAATATTTCGTGCATTTATTTGTAATTTGCTTTATTTATTTATATTCCAAGTCTTGTAATTTTTATTTCGCTATTAATCTAAATTTCTCATTTATTTAAGTGAGCAATAGTGTATTTTTACCACAATTATAAATTCAAAATATAAATTATATATATATATATATATATATATTTGTTAATTATTTTAAATTTAATAAAAATTGATATTTATAATATATATTGAAAAGTAAAGTAAAAAGAAAATAAAATTGAAGTTGGGTTGGGGTTATTGATGGAGTAGAAATTAGATAGGTTGTATATGTGGAGGTGAGAGAAATTGATATTTTATTAAATGTTGGGTTGAGTTGGGTTATGAATGGGGGTAGTCTAACAATCATTTTGGAAGTTGTTGCATCATATAATTTATGGATATAACATGCATTCTTTGGAACACCAGGTTCGTGCAATGATATTAATGTGCTTCACCAATCTCAATTTTTTGTGATATTTTAGAAGGTCGAGCACCGAAGGTTAACTACATAGTGAATGATTGTCAAAATACTATGGCGTATTATCTAACTGATGACATTTATCCTTCTTGGGCTGTATTTGTTAAGTCAATTACAACTCCACAAACTCGAAAGCATAAATTATTTTCTCAATACCAAGAGACAGCTAGAAAAGATGTTGAACGAGCTTTTGGAGTTCTACAAGCTCGTTTTGCATTTATTCGGCGTCCATGTCTTGTCTGGGATAAAAATCTGATGGTAAAAATTCTGATGGCTTGTATTATCATGCATAATATGATAGTAGATGATGAATGAGACATATATCAAAACTATCTGTTGAAGGTGATGTTGAATCTTTCCACTACTCGATTGAATGGATTACGAACTTGTCTAATTATATGGTTAATAGATCTCGACTTCGCGACAGAGAGGCTCATCACGCTCTTAAAAAATACTTGATTGAGCACATATGGGAGAAATTCGGCACTAATAATTAATATTGATTTATAATTCATGTACTTGTAATTTACATTTTCATGCATCTTATTTTTATTTTGTATTAATTGTTGAAATTTTTATTTGTCAAATATATTATAAATTCTTAATGCATAGTACTCCCTCCATCCCGCAGGAGTAGTCTCATTTCCCGTTTTTATTTGTCCCGTAAAATAGTCTCATTTCCTAAAGTAGTAAAAAATTAGGATTAATTAGGGAAAATTATTTTTACTAATTAATCCCTAATTAACCCAAAACACACCCCCAAACCCTAACATATCCTCTCACTCTCTCATTTTGTAAGCGTCGCATCCCCTTCTCTCAACCCTAGATATGAGCGATTCTTTCCCACCGCCTCTCTCTTTCTCGGCCATCTCTCTCTCTCTCTCTCTCTCTCCCCATCTCTCTCTCTCTCGCCGCCTCTCTCTTCCACCCGTGATGATGAATTCGCTCAGGCCTTCTTCTGACTGTCTCGTCACCCCCCCTTCTAGCCATTTTTTCAGTTCTGTTGTTCCAAAAAATCAATATCTTCAAAAATCTTAATTCTTTGGCTCTTTCCTAGGCTCGCGGAAATTTTGGTTTATGCATTTATGTCTGCGAAGATGCTTGGCTGAGTGAAGGTTTGTCTAAGTTTTTTTTTTCCAATTTATTTATAATGGTGTGTTGTGTCGTCGTGTTAATTTAGGGTTTTGAGCAAAATTTATAGAGTTGTGATGTTTGTTTATTTTACGATATTGGTAGTTAATGCTTAGTTATACCTGCTATTTATTCGATTTTTTTGAGTTGTTGTTTGTTGTATTTTTTATTGCAGCTGTAAATCAAACTAGTTTTTCTAATCTAAGGAAATGCGATGGTGGTTTTGATTAGGGGTGCGCATCGGGTCATGTCAGGTCAAACCTGACCCAAAAATCTCCACCCGAGCATCACCCAAAACCTTAGCTTGTTCACCCTAGACCCGCCTGAAATCTTGCTTCACCCGATCCATCACCCGACCCAAAAATCGGTCGGGTGGGTCGGGTTTCACACAAAAATTTTCTATTTTTTCCTCGCAGTTGCAGCACGGTGGTGGGTGCAAAGAGACGGGCGTGCACAACAGGGTGAGCCACGAACGTGGTTCACGCAGCAATGCAGGGAGACGGGCGTGCACGTAGGGAGGCTGCCAACTGGGTATGTATGTAGAAGGTGGCAGTGGTCACCGGTCGGCGCAAGGCCGGAGGGGCAAAGTTGCAGAGCCGCGATGCAAAGGCTGGCAGCGTGAGCGGGAACAGAGGCGACTGGCGAGGGCTGCAGGGCGCAGGCTGGCGGCAGCAAGACCGGCAGAACGGCGGGAGGCGACGAAGGCGGCGGGAGGTGAAGGAGTCAAGGTTTACGAACTTATGGGCAGTGTCCAATGAGGGTGGGAAATTCAAATTTCAGAATCAGAATTGAATAATTTAGGGTCAGGGCTAGGGGGTTTAATTTTAATGTATTATTATGTATATATGAAATATATATTTTTTATTTATATAATAGTTTCGGTCGGGTTGGGTGGCACCCGAACACGAACCACCTCACCCGCCACCCGACCCGATAATTTTTGGGTGAAAATTTGAAACCCGACCCGATCGTGCATCACCCAACCCGACCCGAATTCATCGGATCGGGTCAATTCGGGTGATGCACACCCCTAGTTCTAATTCCGATGCTATTGTTAGCGAACCAGTTGTTGAGAGTGAACTTATTGAAGAGTCTTCTATTGAGGACAAACATGTTATTTCAAATTTAATTCAGTTTTGCCTCTCTTCTTATTTCGAATTTTTTACCGTTTTGTCATGTTTTTTACTAATCCACTTACTAATCAAACCCCTAAACATTTATTATCACTACAATATTGATTATTGTGCCCAGGAGAAATGAGACTACTCCTGCGGAACGGAGGAAGTAATGTTTATTATACTTACAAATTCTTATAATTCTTTAATTTTTATATTATAGTGGAGGATAGAGAAATTAATATTTTAATTAAAAAGTTAGGTTAACTAAGGTCACTGATGGGAGAAGTAAATAATATTAGGTTGTAAGTTGTGTGGTGGATGAAAAAATTAATATTTTATTAAATAATTGTGTCATAGCAGGTCACTGATGAGGATAGTCTAAGGAAGATTCAATTGATTTAAGCCACTAACTATTGAGTACAACTTTTATCCCCGATGGGTCACTTTGAATGATAGGCGTTTTAGCTGATGATCACGTCAGCTCAGTTGAGTTTAAAATATTTTCCATTCTTTCTTCAGTTGTCAGTTTCAAACTGACATCTGGTATTTTTCTCAGAGATGATTAGTTTCTTATTTTTTGACTGTTAGATATGATTCTCTCCTCATAATTGTCGGTTGAGTGACTAGTATGGATTTGAAGTGATCTTTATTTAGTTGGTTCTTTTGAGTTTGATAATCTTCGTTCTTGTTAGTACCAAAATTATTACAACTCTTGAAACCTACACAATAGCTAGATGATTAGTTCTAACTCAACTCTATACAAGTGTTTAGCAAAAATATATAATTTTCGATAATCATTAAAACTAAACATAATTTTTAACATACTTTATTATATTTATGATTAAGGCAAAAATACAAATATTTTTGATTAAAAATGCCTCAAGTAGAGAGTTTTTTAGTACCAATTGATGCATTTCTCAACCTAAATAAGAAGTATTTTTTAGCCCTCTATTTACATTTATGATAAAAATGTGTTTATTTTAAATAAAGAATGTATGGGCTCACACAAATTATGGAGTAGATTTTGGGTTATTATTTTTCCCATTTTGCCATTAATTGCATTACATTAACTTGATAATGCACTGAAAACAAGAGCGAATTTAAAATCATCACAACCCATTGATTTTAATTTTGGGATAAGGGTCAATAACTATTGTGACATGATCAAATTAGTCCCTCTCATTTAAACCCTTATACTTTTAAATTTATCCATAAAAAAAAAAACTTTCAAATTTAGCTCACTTAAATCCCTTAACTTTGAAAATGACTAGTATACCCCTTCTAAGAGATAGTCAAAGTACATATATTATTTAAATTTATTTTATTTTTTTGTTTTACTTATATTATTTTAATTTTGTATTTTCAATTTATGCAAATAAAAACACTTAAAGATAATAAAAGAATGCACAAAAATTTATTTTATTTAATCGATTATGTAAATGTTTAATTTATAATATACTATAAGAAAATCTCACGTATATAAAGTCTCGTACATATTCAAACAATAATACTTGCCCCGTTTCTAGTTAAGCTTGTTGGTTTCATTATTCTGTTTCAACAAGATTTCCATGCAAAATAATATATCTTCAAATTGATACAGTTTCACGAGTTTTTCTATATTTATGAATTCAGCATTTTATTCAAACAATTAAATAGGAACTTATTTTTATATTAATTAATTTGAATAATTAATAATATTTGAGTAAAATTATTCTTGGTATAATATGTGTTAACTAATATTCTATACGTCTTTTTGCTGTGTTTAATAAATAAGAATTCATAATTAATTTATGTACCTCAAATTTTACTTATGATATATTACAAAATAAATAGATCAGAATTTACATAATCGCATAAAACCAAGATAAATATAATAAATATTATGTGTATTCTTTTATTACCATGAGTACATTTTATTTTTATTTGCACAAATTAAAACACAAAACAAAATAATATAAGTAGAACAAAAAAATTTAAAATCATAAAATATTTGTAATATCTTAGAAAAGGGTATACCAGTTATTTTAAAAGTTAAGGGGTTTAATTAAGCTAAATTTAAAAGTCAAACGACTTAAGTGAATCAAATAGTCACAAGGGACTAATTTGATCCTGTCCAAATAGTAGAAGGGTTAAATTAACTCTTATCCCTTTAATTTTTAATAATTTAAATCTATTGTTATTTAAAAAAATATATAAAAATACTCCCTCCGTCCAATTTATTTGGTTCTGTTTTAACTTGCACGAATGTCAAAACTCATTTATGAATTCATTAAATATTTGAACAAATTTTCTGAATTGCCCTTATTTAATAATAACTCTATTAATTAAATTCAATTTATAAGAGTAAATTTGTAAATACGTGTAAAAAAGAATACTAAATTTAGATAATTGACCATATAAATGGGACATCCTAAAATGGAAACATGGGCCGGGACGGAATGAGTAGTTCGCTCGGGGTGTAGTGGTTAAAACACCTTGCCTGTGATTGAAAGGTCACAGGTTCGAGCTCCCAGGGGGACATCTGGGTATGTGAGTGTGTGTGAGTTTAAGATTAATGTACACTTATTCAAAAAAAAAAAAACATTGGGTAGAGGAGAGTCCCTTCGCTCGGGGTGTAGTCGTTAAAACACCTTTCCTATGACTGAGAGGTCACAGGTTCGAGCTCCCAGGGGATATCTGGGTGTGTGAGTGTGTGTGTGAGTTTGAAATTAATGTAGACTTATTCAAAAAAAAATATATTGGGTAGAGGAGTCCGTTCGCTCGGGGTGTAGTGGTTAAAGCATCTTACCTGTGATTTAGAGGTCACAAATTCTAGCTCCCAGGGGATGGTTAAAGCACCTTGCCTGTGATTTAGAAGTCACAGATTCTAGCTCTCAGGGTAACATCTGGGTGTGTGTAAGTTAAGATTAGAGTAGACTTATTTAAAAAAAAAAAAAAAAAAACATTGGGTAGAGGAAGTCAAGTAGTCAACCATTCATATAAATCACTCCGGACTTGGAATGGCGGGTTGCTCTGTCTAGATAGATATCTTGAAATTGTAGTTTCTTATCAAAAGCAACACACGGGCTGCCGATGCAATCCACTTTCTTGTTGAATCCATCCATTTTTCACCGCTTACTATTTTGTCACCACAAATAATTTCCCACTTATGGTTTTGAATTGATTCTCTGTCCCAGTTCTCTGATTTCTTCATTTCAAAAAAGATTCTGGAGTTTAATGTCTAACACCATTATCTTGTAAATTCAACTTTTCTTCACTAGGTAAACTATATTAACTATGTAGGTTTTTAATTATTAGCCCCATTATTGCTTTTACTCCACTGGCTATCTCCGAGTAGTCTGCACTAATTCATCACCAGTAATTACCGGATTCACAGCTGTTATAATTTTTCCCTTTTGTGGAATTTGAAAATTCCTGATTCTGGGGCACATGGGTTTTGCGATGATGTATTTGATTTTGATTGCGAAACACCCAGTTGCTATTATTTTATTTACCCATTTCGACTTTGAATGTCAATAAAAAAAGATTTGGACTTTTGACTGGAGTTAGAAGAAAACAGCTGAGGGTTAGGAAGGAAGTGCGGTTGGTTAATTATTATGGATAGTCTAAGAGAGAGGGAGGACCACCAAGATCTCATTGGGATTGACGGAAGTTTAAATATTGATAAACCTGTCGATGACAAAACCAAATTCAATTTTGATATCGATAAGGAAAGCAGCAGCACTATTCTAGGGAGCGAAGAGCAGTTGGGGGACAAGGATATGGCGCCGTTGTCCGGAAATTCGATTCACCGATCGTTATCACGGCCACAGCTGGACCTCAGCGGAGCCGCCATTCAAGGGAACTTCGAGGAGAAGGACCCCGCCATTCTGCTGCCTAATCAGTCTGATGATATCTCTCATTTGGCTTTGGATATTGGAGGTACCTTTTTATGTGTCATTGAGAGAAGATTGATGTGGGTGGGTGGGGATGTATTGTTGACTGAAGTATCATTTTTTTTGGGAGGAAATATTGACTGTTCTACTTTATCATGGAGTGTGTGTAGATTTGTCAGCCTTCAGAGTGTGTTCTACGTGTTGAGTTCATCTGTTTATTGGGAATGGCTTGGTTTTCTACTTGCAGCATTGTGCCTGTTGATGTTTGTAAAGTTCCGATGTCAAGTGACTGCATTGTGGAAGATAGATTTTGTATTTCTTTGAAAATTTGTTTTCGCTTTTGTGTTCAACTTCCTAGAGTCTAGAATCTCACTTCTAGTAACATAGTTGGTTTCATTGGGGTTCTTGCATTGCTAGTTGACAGGCAGCATATTCCTATTGTTCTTTGAGGAGATTGCAAGTTCTCGTTACACAGTGTTGTCCAATAGCTAATTGTGAAAAATTATCACATGCCACTCAATTTTAAGAATACACCGTTAAAGTACATTTTCTTATCTTGACATTAAGTTTCGTGTTGCATTAAACTGACAGCCGCCATACTTAAGTCAGAATCTAAATGACATTGACAGGATCCCTCATTAAATTGGTGTATTTCTCAAGACGTGAGAACCAGCCCGTCAATGACAGGAGGAGAAAGATAATCAAGGCAAAACTTGGTATCACCAATTTTAATAGAAGGAGCTTCCCGATTCTTGGTGGGAGGCTGCATTTTGTAAAATTTGAAACATCTAAAATCAATGAGTGTTTGGACTTCATCTACTCCAAGCAACTTCATCATGGTGGTATATTTCTATCTTAGCTCATGAAAGATTTAGCAGATGCTACTTTTGAAAGTGTGATTTATTGCAACTTGGTTTCCAAATCAGTGATTTCCAAGAATCCAGGGGGATTACCCTGTTGATTGTGTTTTGATGTTTGATCACAGGAATGGATTCACGGTGTTGGCAAAGTGAGGGTCCAAACACTGAAAACACTGTTATTAAGGTATTTTGTTTACACTCAGGAGCTTTCCAATGTGATTAGAAACTAGTTTGTTAAAGGTATTGCCTTAGTTGAAAATTAGGATGTACAGTGTATATAAGGATAAAATGTGAGGAGAAGATCTCTTTAGTATCTATGCATTTGTACTCAAGTCTATTTGACTAATTTTTTAACTATCATTTTCTGTTCTGCTGAGTATATTTACAATATTAATATCATGACTTGTTTTTATGAAACTTATAGATGTTTTTGTTATGCATGGAAGGGGATTATCTGCCTATTAATTTGAGAATTTTGAGTGAAGGCAACAGGTGGTGGGGCCTATAAATTTGCTGATTTATTCAAGGAAAGGCTTGGGATAAGCATTGAGAAAGAGGATGAAATGAATTGCTTAGTGTCAGGTGCAAACTTTCTGCTCAAGGTACGATTCAGTTCCTTTTGCATAATTGATTGTAGGAAGGTTATTGATCTTACATGAAGTTGCACCTTATTACTTCACTTGCCTTGTATCAAGTTACTTAAGCGTTATCTTTTGCATTCTGATTTGATCCTCATGAATGGTTGATATCCATATCACTTTTCTGTTTTTCATGTTCTGTTCTTGTTTGAATTTATTGCTGTGAATTAAGTACCTCAGGCATTTCTGTCCTTGTATTTTAATTCTTTTTTTTTTTGGAGAATGTGAAGATTGTAATAGCCGTTTTTTTTTTTCTTCTTTTGGAATAGTAATGCATTCATATAAACTCACACACTCAGATGTCACCGGGAAAGCTCGAACTCATGACCTTTCGATCATGGGCAAGGTTCTTTCACCACTACACCCGGAGCAGGGGACTTTAATAGCCATCATTGTCATGTCTGTTTGTGCATGTATAATTAAATGGAATTTGTACTATGGTATGTCTGACATCACCAAGCCTAAAATATAAATCTAGTTTAGTTTATTCTATTGACTTCAAGTTATATTGGCTTATTTATCCTATTTCTTTACATATCATTGCTGATAGTGTAGCATCTTTTGTGCTTTTTGTAGGCAATTCGACATGAAGCTTTTACACATATGGAGGGCCGAAAAGAGTTTGTGCAGATTGAATCCAATGATTTGTTTCCGTACCTTCTTGTCAATATAGGATCTGGTGTTAGTATAATCAAGGTATTATCTTCTTCATGCACTCTATTTCTTTCACTACAGTGAAGCTCTACTACTAATTTACTGTAAATCCAAGCTACTGGGTTACAGGTTGATGGGGATGGGGCTTTTGAGCGTGTTAGTGGAACAAATGTTGGTGGTGGCACCTACTGGGGTCTGGGAAAGCTTTTGACGAAGTGTAAAAGGTTTTCTTGATTTGAGGGTTCAGTTTTGCTATTTCGGCCTTGTACACAATTATCAGGATGTTCTCTACCACTCAGCTAATATCCTGTTTTGCACTCTATTAATCTTTTATTTACTCTTGGTTTGTCAGTTTTGATGAGCTGTTGGAGCTGAGCCAACGGGGAGATAACAGAACTATTGATATGCTTGTTGGGGATATATATGGCGGGATGGATTACTCCAAGGTATGGATATCACACATAAGCAAGTTTCATCCTGATATCAAGTTTAGTCTAAAATTTACCAAAATGTGGACTGACATGAAATCTGCACCTTGATGAAATTCACTCAATGTTGAAAATGATATTGATATATTACATTTCAATTGCTGATGAATGTTTTGTCTTCCTAGCTTCTGTTTTCAGTAACAAATATATACATATTAAGTTTCCAAAATAATTGTTATCCTTTTCGTTGCTTCCATCCTAGTATGGATTTTTTTAATTCTGTACTTATGACATTAAGATTTCACAGATCGGTCTTTCTGCATCGACTATTGCATCTAGTTTCGGCAAGGCTATATCTGAAAATAAGGAGCTTGAAGACTATAGACCGGAAGACATATCTCTGTCCCTCTTAAGAATGATTTCATATAACATCGGCCAGGCAAGTTTGGTTGCAAAGCTTAGTGATCACACAGACTACATATTTTAATGAATCTTGTATTACTCCAAATAAGCAAATTTACAGTTGCTGGTTTGCCAATCAAGTGGGAGCAGTTTATAAAGTCATATATTTTTGGGGCGCGGGTGGTAGGACTAGGAACTATGTTTGGTGGAAGAAATTGGTTTTGTTCGATTGATCAATCAATTTCCATAACTTGAAATCAATCAACGGGCCTAAAGGTTTAATTATGTAAAATAACGTTGCTTGTATACTGGACCATCCTTGTCAGTTTATGTAACACATTATTATTGGACTATTTCATTGTTGACCTTTTGCGCACTTTTTGTCTCCAAAAAGATAAAATAAAATTTGAATTTGCAACCCTTATATTTCAAGGAATTCATACGTCTACCATCTGAAAAGTGTGACATAGATTCCTTTTTCAAAAAATAATGCATATTCGCTTCTAATATGGGTCCTGTTGTAATATTCTTGAAAGTATGAGTTAATTCTAATTTTGTTTGCCGACTGTATCGAGCATCATCAGGACTTAATCTCGGTTGTGCTCTGAAACTACAATTGCTACCACTCAATATTTGACAGTCACAGATGATAGATATTCTTAGGTGCGAGTTCATCTGATTTGGTTCTTATTATTGCAGATATCTTACTTAAATGCATTGCGTTTTGGACTTAAGCGTATATTTTTTGGAGGATTTTTCATCAGGGGTCATGCCTACACCATGGACACCATCTCTTTTGCTGTTCACTTCTGGTGATTTTTTAAAAATATTTTCCAGTTATTTTAGGCTTTTTTGCTAGTAGCTGAATCTGTTCATTAATGTTTTTGGCTATTTTTGTGGTACCACTTTTTAGGTCTAAGGGACAAGCACAAGCAATGTTTTTGAGACATGAAGGTTTTCTGGGTGCTTTAGGTGCATTTTTGAGTTATGAAAAGCATGGATTGGATGACCTAATGGTACATCAGTTTGTCGAAAGGTTCCCAATGGGTGCACCATATATTGGAGGAAATGTCCATGGTCCACCTTTAGGAGATCTGAATGAGAAGGTGGGCTTCCAACATTCACGGGAATATTGCTGCATATTTTGTCTCATTACTTTTCCCAGAGTGTGCTTCTTAATTCTGTTACGTAAACACACATGCACACATCAGCAGTTCCTTATTGATAATATCCAAATATTATATTTCTTTATTGATGACTGACTACCTTTGACATCTTAAACTTGCTTTAGCTAGGTTTTTGTTCAATATTCCTTTGTGTGCATAAATTTTGCAAATAGTTCTGTGAGTAAATACTGACTAGTGGGTCCCTTCCAGCACTTATCCTGTTGCTATAAATAAACATCCCTGTGGATGTTTATTTATAAATGAAAGTGAAGAATGATAAATGAGGAAAACCCCTTTGGAATATGTTCCTTACTACTTTTTTTCCCTTTTTTAACCCCAAAGTGAAAGATTCCTCAAGCAACAGGCATATATTCCCAAGATTATTATTCAATGTAGTGGCTCAAATATGTTGACAATAATTCAAATAGCTCAGGGCCTCTGTTTCACTTTTTGGTTTTAAGACTAAAGAATTGCATAATCAATCTGATTATGTAGTGGTCTTTCTGATTTTTTTTTTCTGGCTAAGTTATGTTAAAAACAGTTGTACTTTTCTCTGTGAATATTTTGCTGTTTCTAAAATACACTTTCCTATCAGCATAACCACTTCCAAGAAACTCTGTTAGCATGTGACAACCTTATGATTGCAGATATCGTGGATGGAGAAGTTTGTGCTGAAGGGAACTGAAATTACTGCTCCTGTTCCAATGTTGTCTCCAGGCACTACTGGGCTCGGAGGCTTTGAGGTTCCATCATCCAAAGGAAATAGCTTACGCCCTGATGCTAGCAAACTCAATGTGGGAGTTCTCCATCTTGTACCGAGTTTGGAGGTGTTCCCTTTGTTGGCTGATCCAAAAACGTTAGTGACGAATTGCTCCTTAATTAGTTTATTCGAACTATTAGATGAGTGGTTCATAATGAATTTAGAATTCCCCCTCCCTCGCTCGCCACACCTTTGACATGAAATTAGGCCACTTTGTGTACCAAGATCTCCTATTTGAAGCTCGTGACTCTTTTGTACCCTTTTTCTTGTTTGCTCTGTGTCATGGTAGACTAGCTCCTCTCACCAAACAAGAAATTATATCTTTCCAAGATGAATTTTGCATGGCACAACTTTGCTTCTCCTTTCTCTCAGTAGGGCTGCCATAATGAGTATCTTTGTTTATCATTTCTCTCTTTTGTGTATTCTATCATTTTGGCTAGTTTTGTGTGCAGTACAAAAGCATCATTAGTCATTACATTTAATAAATGAATTTGTGCAAGGACAATGATGCTTACTTTTTTTCCATTTGTGCATGGATAATGATGCTTACTTTATTCCACGTTCTGTATCTCCGTTTACAGGTATGAGCCCAACACTATAGATCTTTCAGATCACGGGGAACTGGAGTAAGTTTCATATAAATATATGCATAGATTTCCTTTTTCTATCTTTTGGTGCTGTAAGTATAATAAGTTTTTTGTATTGTTCCTGATATTCCCATTGCACCATAGTTAGAAAGTAATTTCTTTATACTATTATTTCTGAGTCATCAAGTTTTTACAATTTGCCCACTTTTGTCTAGGTACTGGTTTACTGTGCTGTCCGATCATATGTCAGACCTTGTTGATACGGTACTTCGAATTTTAAAAATTACTTTACTTTATTGCCTGTCCTTGATCCTAGAAAAAGGTATTGCTTGCTTGCATTGATATCCAACTACTTATTGATGTATAATACCCAAGAACTTAGTTTATTTTTCTTGTTCATGTAACCTGAGTTTTACTTTTAAAAGCATCATTCAATAACTTGTGGTGTAATATTATCTAATTTCAAGGTACAATCCAGTATATGATGTTTAATTTGTTGACCATCTGAATTTTGAAGTTAGTTTTCTTTCTCCCTTGTTGTGCCCTCCATGAAATATTTCCGTGGCTTTAACTTTTTCAGCATCCCCACAAACCTTTCACCATTTCATGCTGGGTCATACTTAGAACTGTAAAAGTCAAAATACAGACAGAGACACCTTATATAGGCCCAGCTGTTTATAAAGCTTCAATTAGTTGGATTTTCCAACGGTTGCAGCCTCTTCTATTACTTATGTTGGCACTATGATTTCTCACTACTCCATTGCTGATCTTTGGGAAATGCTTTTGTGATATGCTTTTAATGAAATCGATAAATTCTTGCCCTCAACGAACCTTGGTTAAATAATATGAATTATATCTTATGGGAGCTTGGTATGAGTTTGCAGGCTGTGGCTAGTGAAGGTGGTACAGATGATGCAAAGCGAAGGGGTGATGCATTTGCCCGTGCATTCTCTGCTCACCTCGCCAGGTGCAGATATTTTGATTATTTATGTTCTATATTTGCGCCCTTTTCTTATTGATAGATTTAAGTTGATAGAAGGCATTTCAGTGCTTATACATTTCTTAACTAGTGATATCTTAGAGCTTACAGAATGTTCCATTTGTTCCATGTTTTCAGTTTTACAATTCCATGCAGACCTAGTTCTTAATCTCTGAAGGCTGCGGGTTATCTTTTGGAAGTTCTTAAACTCTTCTGAGCCACCTGGTGCTGCATCTCTTAGCCCGCTCTGAAATCAGAAATAATATGAGCCCATAATAATCTATCATTTTCCTCATCACTTCGGCTCAAATCAGATCCTAATTAACATAGCCAAGCATGACTGGAAACTTGAGGGGGATTTTGATTTATTTGAACTTTGATTCTTCCTTTGTTTCCCCCTTCTAGTTAATTGCTTTAGATTATCCTATAATTCTATTGTTATTGGTTATTTGCATCAAATGGTATAATTTCTTTTGAATTTGTATTCGGAGTTTCTATCCTTAATGTAACCTTAATGCTTGAAAGGTTGATGGAGGAGCCAGCAGCATATGGAAAGTTGGGGTTGGCCAATCTCTTGGAACTAAGAGAAGAGTGTTTGAGGGAGTTTCACTTTCACGATGCCTACAGAAGCATTAAACAGAGGTTACAAATTCTTTTATTGTAAAACATTTTTAGATTCATGTCTTTTTATGATGCATGCAATATCTGGTAAATTTACCTGCCAACCATAAATATGTATGTACGAATACGTTTATCTTGATGATTCAGTTAAGATTGTGGACTGAAACTTATGGTCCATAGTTTGACTCAAAGTGGTTTGACATGAACGATTTTACGATCCTCTGACACTGCGCCTCAGCTTATCCACAATGACAACGACCATTGGGAATAAATAAGGTTCTTGGGCATCATATTTATATAAATTGTTTTTCTTAATATTTTCTTGTTTCCATTTGTTTAACAGGGAGAATGAGGCATCACTCGCAGTTCTGCCTGATCTGTTAATGGAACTTGACTGTATGAATGAGGTAAAGCATCCATCTGCTTGCTAATCAACATTTTAGCCATGATTTATCTGCTTGCAAATCGCCATTTTAGCCATGATTTATCACAATGCCTGAATAGAGTGAAAATACGTGTTTAGCAATGGAGGTTTCCCAGAATCTGCATCAGCTTTAAGTAGAATGAGTGGGATGGATAGGGCTAATTTTAAGTCAGTATTCTTACAACAAATTTACAGACTTTTGTCTTAGGGAGCTTACATTTTTTGGAAGGTTACTGAGTCTTACAAGTAGGCTGTTTTGGTTTCATTTCTCCAAGGAATCATTTTCGTCTCTGCAGGAGTCGAGACTGCTTACGTTGATTGAAGGAGTACTTGCAGCAAACATCTTTGACTGGGGATCCCGTGCTTGTGTTGATCTCTACCACAAGGGGACAATTATTGAAATATATAGAATGAGCCGCAACAAGATGCAAAGGCCTTGGCGGGTTCGTGAAACCAAATATTATTCACTTGGCTGCATAGTATGATTATACTCATGTCAGTAAGTTTATTATTCAGGTGGATGATTTTGATACTTTCAGAGAGAGAATATTTGGGTCTGCAGAGAAGAAGCCTCACAAATATAAAAGAGCACTGCTGTTTGTAGACAACTCCGGTGCTGATATTGTCTTAGGCATGCTTCCACTTGCTAGGGAACTTCTCCGACGAGGGACCGAAGTAAGTACCTATCTCCTAGACAATCTGTTCTATTCCACAACATTCCCCTGTAGTTTGTTGTTTCTATATAGTATATACCATGTTAATTGAACTCGATTTTCATTTTTCATACAGAAGAAATCTTGTGGTATCAACTTCCATTCTTTTGCAGGTAGTGCTGGTTGCCAATTCCCTCCCTGCACTGAACGACGTTACTGCAATGGAGTTGCCTGAAATTGTTGCTGAGGCTGCTAAGGTCTGTTTCTCTCTCTCTAGAATTTATCATATCAGATCACCAGCCGCAGTTTTTAAGAGTAAAATGCAGAATAAGATTAAGTGAGTTGATGATGAACAGCACTGCGACATTCTCCGAGGGGCAGCGGAAGCAGGGGGCTTACTTGTGGATGCGATGATCAACATCCAAGATAGCCCCAGAGAGAGCTCATCGTCGGCAGCAGCATTGATGGTGGTTGAAAACGGGTGCGGAAGCCCTTGCATAGACTTGCGACAAGTGAGCTCGGAGTTGGCGGCGGCCGCCAAGGAGGCTGATCTGGTAATTTTAAGTGTCATGGCAGTTATAGGCTTAAAAACTGTACGAGTATGATCCAAATCCAATCATTATTTAATATTCGTGGTTTGATGATCATCAGATTGTGTTGGAAGGCATGGGACGAGCTCTGCACACAAACTTCAATGCAAGCTTCAAATGCGATGCTCTCAAGGTACGTCATCGATCTCTGACATGACATCTCCATTGATTTTCGACCGAAACTGATGTTGTTTTTATTTGTAATAACTTAATATGATGCAGCTGGCGATGGTGAAGAACCAGCGGTTGGCAGCCAAGCTCATCGGCGGTAACATATATGACTGTGTGTGTCGATTTGAACCAGCTAGCTAGCTAATAACATTCCCATTGATATACATCATTTATAGCTCCAGTAATCGAGTCGTAGACTTATAATTAAATGGTGTTGCCTCATTGGTATTGTATATTTATTTGAATATGGTATAATAACTAGTATGGAAATGTGCATGATATTTATATCTATGCATGATGCATCTATGAATTAAATGTGCTAATGTAATGATTGATACAGTATAATAAATACATTTTAGAATGATTAATTACGTTTAGTAACGACTACTAAATGTATGTGCAGTTAAACATATAGCACTCAAGATTTATCATTCTGTTCTTACAAGACGATTATACAGAACAAATGGGATAAACAATCGTTTTTTTTAATTATTAAACTCAATTTCCTGATAACAATAAAAACAACCATTTATTTAGAGATGATTATTTCTGACACGATATAATAATTTGACACGAATTTGGACGATAATAATGAATATGAATTTAGGCTTATTGGTTATAATTTTTATTGGATCAACAAGATAAGAACACAAAAAATTTGGATTAAATTTGAATTGAATACAATGTTCATTAATAAATTAATTGTTAGGAAGTATTTCTACCTATATGTTTTGATGTGTCAAAAGAATGTATATAAATCATCAATTAGGGTGTCTCCAGATTAGCTTAGTTCGCACAAACTTGTAATGTCCTGTTAAGATGTCTATTGAGTTGTAATGAAGCTGATCAAGATAAACTGGATCGGAATCTAAACCACCAATTTGGAACGTGTGAATGATAAGAAATTGGTTCTTAGTCTAAAACTGACAAATCAAAGAAACTCGCTCTTAGTCTTAAACTGACAAATAAAAGAAATTGATCGAAGACACCGGTTTGGCTCTTCTCCAGTTTACAAGCCCAATTTCCATTCACACATAGATATAATGAGAATAAGTTTGAGGAATCATTAAAAGATTAGTCTTTAAGAATAGAGATTCCTTAAAGATTGAAGTTATGTAAAACCAGTTCAGATTCCTCGGACTGCCAAAGCCGTTCTGACACAAAAGCAGCTAGTTGACACCTTGTGTCAGAAAAGGATGAATTAAGCAGGTGCAAAATTTTAGGAAAAACACCTTGCTCCCTTTAAGAGATGTATCGGATTGGACAATGTGCAATCAGTTTATAAACGGCTACAAATTTGAAATGCTCCTACCTCGTCTATAAATAGATGAAGTGTTCAGAGTGACAAAAAAATAGAAACCTTAAGAAAGCAATGATACTCTGCACAAGTGAAAACTCAAGTGTTTATATTCTCTAGGCTAAAATTTAGTCAATCGTGTGTCATTTTTTGAACACGAGACTCACAGCTTCTCATTTTGAGTTATTTCTTGGTGTTCTTTCTTCCAAGAAAGAACACAGCAGTTACAACTATCTCCAAGCTGCAACTATCACAGGCGTCAAGCCACAATTAGTTCGAGAGTTCAGGAAGAACTATAAAGCTCCCGAGTTCCAGACAGGAGGCTATTTGGTGAGCCCACACTCTGAGAAGCCGAAAGAACCAGAGGCCTGGATGGGTGGGCTAGTGAACTGGTAGACATTGACATCTACTAGCTAGTAATAGATCGCGAGACCAACCAATAACTGAAGCTTAGTGAATTTCCAAACCTTGGTTTGAAGAGAGGACGTAGGACTTGTTGTCGGAACCTCTATAAATCATTTGCTCTTTACTGTTTTTTACTTTATTACACGGACTTTGAAACTCAACACATTCTAGTGTTGTAGTATATTCGAATTGAACTTAAAATTCAAACTCACTAACAAAAGGTTTATAGAAACACAAACTCAAGAATCACCAGTTTGTGAGTGCAAGTTGTTATTAAGATTTTCTTTGTGCATCAAACTTACTATGATCTCGGTACTAACATTAATAAAAAAATTATTCTAATTTTTATTTACTTATTTAAATTTTATAATTAATAATGTAATTTTAATATATTAGTTTTGGGTTATTTATCAAGAAATCAAATCTCTTAATTCTTATTCATATTTTTACATATTCATATTGTATTATTTTATTGGATTTTTATTTGATCGGATCCTCATCGGATCAATACCAAATTTGTGCGGATTTGAATTTGATTTTAGTGGATCGGATATGAATACAAATTAAGATATTTCTAAACGGATCAGATACATATTAAATTTTAATGAATCGGATCGACATGATAAGAACCTAATTTGCACGATTTGTCACCCCTACATCTATTTATTATATAAAAGATTGATAAATAAATAAATAAATGTCAATTCCTAATTAAAGAATAATAATAACAATTAGGCAAAAATTTGTGTTAAGCACGCCTAAACGGTTTAGACGAGTTTTATTCATATCCAAATGGGTTCACCCATCCCAAATCGAGTTTATTAATCCCCAATTAGAGTATATTAGATGTGTTTGGCTTGGATTAATAAATAAAACCCGCCTAAACCGTTTAGGCGTGCCTAACCTGAGACCTTCCCTAACAATTATAGTATCAAATTATAAACATAGATAACAAACCTAAGAAAAAAGAAAATGACTTAGATTTTTATTTTAAAAAAGTGTACTTTTTTAAGTAAGCTGGGATGGAGGAGAAACAATATTCAATCCCAAAACATTTTATTATAGATATTTACACAAAATATTCACTATTTAATTTAGTACCTCTTGAAAAACATTACTTTCGAGATCTGTCTATATATGCATAATATATAGGTGATTTTACAGGTAACCTAGTGGTTGAATATAATGGGGTGTAGGGGGTTTAATTAATATAATTGAAAGTGGAGGAAATTGGGTTGTAACAATTTGAATAAGCAAAGCAAACTTTAATTTGCCAATGTGTTTGAATTGAGATCCTATAAAGTAAGCTACTACTTTCAGATTTGTAAACTTTCGCTATTCCCTAAGCACACAATTTTTCAAAAAACCAAGTAATTATGCCAAAAACTTTCTTTTACATAGTATTTAAAAGTGCAACATTATCTATCTTCCTCCAAATCCCAAATGCATTATTTTTTTAATTGAATCTTCTATTCTATTCTTAATCCACAAAATCATAAATTAAGCATTACTAAAATTGATCATTCTCAAAAGACTGCCTTCCACATTCCCAATTCACACTCACCTGCTTATATATATATTTGGAATTTTACATAAACCATATGCATATAAATATAAACCACCAAAAAAAAAAAAAAAGGCTCAGTAAAATTACTATGCAACTCTATCCTAGTTAACTTGTGAAGTGATATATGATGATGTGAAACCCTAAATCAAGAACAAGTACAACACAGAGATAGGTAGAGGTAGTCAAAAGCTAATTAACAAACTGCCATGCCATGCATCAATTAGACTAATGGATTAGTGGACCCGTATCCATTCATCAACCCGGTCCACGACCCGAAACTGTACCCGAAAGTATCCTTGCCCGCATCTGAATTACAAGGCTGCTGATGCTGATGATCATGCCATTCCAGCGACAACATCTTTGCATGCGGCTTCGTCTCGTTATTCAATTCCATGTCGTACGGCAGCATCAGCCTCTGGCAGCTTTCCATATCCGGCATCCCGAACGACCCGTGGAAGCCAGCGGCAGAAGGCGGCGCCGCTAACACGCCGCCGAAACCCTCATTGCTAATGAAACTCTCATTCCCAATCCCACCTAAAAGGGCTTCATACTTGTTGTCCATGGGAGTGGGATGGTTATCGATTAGGTAGGAAGGGGTGGCGGATGTACCGTACATTCCATGGAGAGACGCCAAGTGGAGATGGTCGGAGAAGGCGAGGTGGAGGTCGGTGGGGCTTTGGTTGTGGACGTAGGAGAGCGGCGATGACATGCCGACGTTGGGTTGGTTGAGGAGGAGAGGCGAGGAGGGGGAGTGGTTGTGGTTGTCGGAGGAGGAGGAGGGCTTCTTGGAGGAAACTTTCTTGTTCTTGCGGCAGCCGCCGCCGACAGGGATGTTGCGGAGGGTGCCGCCCTTGGTCCAGTAGCGGCGGCAGGTCTTGCAGAAGTAGCGGGGCTGGGAGAGGCTGTAGTTGTTGTAGTAGCAGAATTTGGTGTGGGTGGATTCGCAGCGGGGGCATTTGAGGGCTTGCTCGTGTTGGGGGCGGAGGCGCCGCTCGATCAGGGGGCGGCTGCATGTCAGCATTTCGTCGCCGGTAGGGGTGGTGATTGGGGAAGAATCCATGCCGGCGCCGCCTCTCCCTTCCTCGGAAATTGTTCCCTGATTTCATTTTCAGTGTGTCAGCAGATTTAAACTTTCCTACAACTACAATTATCAAATCAAATATAAATATCAATGTCGGCTTTGCTTTTTTTTTTTTTTGAATGAAATTTGGGAATTTCTATGAAAATGAATGTCTGACCTCGTTGTTACGAAAATGTATACCAAATTTGAGTATTGTGTTGGAATTGGAAAGAAACAAAAGTAGTATTGAGTTAGTTATAATTATTGCTGAAATGAACAGAATCATCCCAGACGTACGTAGGCCGTGGTTTTATGACAGAAAAGAATTTGTAAGTAGAATGAAGAAACGTGACAATATAAAATAGAATTAGAATTAGAAGCAGCAAAATGCATGCATGAATGTTTGATGCATATACCTGCAACCAGTCAGATGGATCCATGCAAACTTGCAGAGAAGTAATGCCCATATCGATCAAAACAACCTATATTACTAATGGTTCCAATTCCAAATGAGAGAGAGATGGCAAATGGAGGAGTGGGGGTTGATTGTGAATAAGAAGGAAGAAAAAGTGAGGGGGGGGGGGTAGTGTAGTATAGTGTAGTGTGGTGGGACTGAGTGAGTGCAAATAACAGTCGATCGGTACTAGTGGTGCAGTCACCTCATGAACGGCTGCGATTGTGCGTTCATACAATCTTGGCCGCTTATCAGAAATCACGGCGACGTTGAAGTGTATGTGTATGATGTGACCACAGAATTTTTGGGTCCAAGATAAAGAGAGAGAGAGAGAGTACCGAAAGCACACTCCAAAGTGGGGTCCACTGGTGGGTCCCTATCTCACTCTCCTCGCAAGCAAAGTATAAATTCTCCACGTGGCTCCTTCTCCACAATCTTTGGCCTTATTTTCATTTGAATTTTGAAACTGCTGTTTTTTATAAAATTATAAATAAGCAAAGCTTTCTCAGATATTTGTTCCTTACTAAATCTATATAATATACTAAAAGAGTTCCGGTCAACATACTCAATATTCCATATTTTTCCTCTAAAATTATTGAAAATCGTACAATAAAAAAATTAAATAATTAATGATATTTCTGAATTATTAATTGATAGTTAAAGTTTCATTATATATAATATATTAAAATGTGTGTAGGTAAAAAAATTTAAAAAAATTACAATTGCAAAATACGTGTGGATTTTTTAATTTTTATATATTTATATTTAGAAATGATTTAATTTTAAAATTGTTAAAATTTACATAAATAGAATTTAATAACAAGTCAACATTAGGATTTCTAAATTGCAAAAGTTATTTGGAATTAAAAACAAAACAAACATATTTGCAATGTAATTTAAATATTAAATTCTCATTTTATTATTTTAATTTTATATTCATAGTATATTGAGGAATTAGTGCATTTTAACTTATAATATCTATTGGTTTTTTACAATTAAGTTGGCAAAATGTACAAACTTAAAATTAAACCATGATTTTTGGAGTAAGATATTATATTACAAATATGGACAAATATTATGAGTCAAATTATAATTTTGTAAGTTTATTTGACAAGTTTAGCATTTTCAAAGATTTTGATATAATATATAATTTGTACTCCCTCCGTTCCAATTTATTAGTCTCACTTTCCTTTTTGGTTTGTCCCATTTATTAGTCTCATTTCCTAAAATGACAAACTTTTTCACACTCACCAGTAAAATATTAATTCCACTACACTCACAAACATTAGTTATTGTGTCATTTTGAAATGGGACTATTATATTGGGACGGAGGGAATATTATTTTAAGCTGACTACTATAATATTTTTACTCAAACATAAAAAATTTCTATGTGATTATTTATATACGTACAATAGAAACGTAAGTTATTATTAAATAAAGTGAACCATATTATTTTGAATTAGATTCTTTTTGTATTATTTTGAAAATATTTGTTCGCGCAACGCGCGGGTGTAAATCTAGTAAATTATAGATAGAATTCTCATCACAATGCTTATTTATATACTGTGCACAATACAAATCATATATTTATAAATACATCATTTACATATATAATTTTCACTCGAAACGCACATTCCAAATTAAATAGGTTGTATGTAAAATATGTTTTGAATAAAATATATATTTCAAAAAAAATATGCATAATGTAAAATAAATTCTAAACGGTCACAAAATCTCTTAAAAATCAAATAAGTCAATAAGAAACAAAAGCTATCACAAACTCTATTATGATTTAGGATTCATGCTAGCCTATTGCATTGGATACTACTTATATTGCCATTTTCTTTTTTTACATTTTTTCAAAAATAAATTAGGAGATAATGCTATAATGAAGTGGCTAAAAAAGTGATACCTAGTTATTAAAAAAAATTCCATACACTCAGTTCGTATCAATCATTTCTATCTCCAATTTAATCATATGCCAATTATTTTTCCCACTCCTATTTTCTCATTCTCTCGATCATACGGCCTGTACTTTTTCACCTTTTTATTTAACTAAAAAAAATGACACCCACATTCTAAATCTTATTTTAGTTCTTGCAAAATTGCTATATACAAGATATAGAGTTTCAAGAAATTAAATTAGCATTAATCGCGCACACATGCAATTTATGGATACTTTTGATAAAAGTAAATAAAATTGTGACATTCTCAAAAATAGAAATGTTGAGAATTTGAAAATAAAAGAGATGCCTAAATTATTCCTAATGTCGAAGGTATGTGAAACACAATATGGATATAGATCTTGAGGTTGAAGCTATACCCTATTTGTAAATGATTCCTTTAAATTGAAAATCTCTTTTTGTTTCTTTTTTTCATTCATTTAAATTAATAACATGACAATGAAAAGCTTCATTTTTTTCTTATAAACTTTAGTTTGGAAATAAATTGTTCTACCTTTCTTCTCATGCAAGGTTGTCCTTGCATCTCAGGCAACCATAGAGATAGAACAATTGCACTCTATCTCTCTCCCAATATATATATATATATAAGCATATACGTATATGTAGAGAGAGAGAGAGAGAGAGGGAGGGAGGGAGAGAGAGATGTTGTGCGCCAAAAACGCTAAGGACCATTGAAATTGAAGGAGGTCCCGCCATGGATGATGCTAAAGCTGATCTTGCAAAAAATAAATATATTTTTCTTTCTTTTTTTTAAATCTTTAAAGTGGTTTTATTTCTCCCGATTTTTGATTGGATGTAGCGCATTAATGGGTGTAAAGAATATTTTTGAAAAATTTAGAATTCTTATGGGAATGTAAGAAAATAATATATTGGAACAAACTTTCAATATTATTTTTATTCAATAAAAACATGAAAAATAATTAATCTACTTATTGTAATAATTTGGTCTCTAGTGTCTATTTCAATAATATTACTTCTATTATTATTTATTTATAAAATTATTCAAGAATATTTTATGAATTAAAATAAAAAATTATACTCCATCCGTCCGACTTGAATTGTCACACTTACCAAATTGGGCGTCCCAACCGAATTATCACATTTTCAAAAATGGTAACTTTTTTACACTCAACAATAAAATATTAATCACACTAACTCATTCTACACTCACAACTCTTAATTTTCGTGCCGAAAAAAAATATGACAATTGTAATGAGACGGAGGGAGTACTTAAATATGACAATTGAAGTCCCTTCGCTCGAGGTGTAGTGGTTAAAGCACCTTGCCTGTTACTGATAAATCACATGTTCGAACTTCCAGGGAGATATATGGGTGAGTGGGTATCTGTGTTTAAGATTATTGTACACTTATTTAAAACAAAAAGGGTAGTGCTAAATGGCCAGATTCTGGTCAACCAGAATCAAATAAAACTGCATTTATTATTTATTAATGTAGAAGTATAAATGTCAATTTACTATATTATCCCTAGCTTAATTAAGCTTTAAATACAACAATATCTTAAATACATTAACTTTTTTATTCTACAAAAATACTTGTGCCCCTTTAATTTAATATTACTCATTTCCGTAAAATTAAAATCTTTTCATTTTTTACTCTTAATTTTATAATTCAACAATAAATTTATTTGTTCATGTTATACTATATTATCTTGTAAACTGCATTATCTTAATATTATATGTTAATATGTATGTATATATATATATATATATATATATATATTATTTTTTATTTTATAATATTATAATCACAACTCAATATTATGAGTATTATTATTTAATTTTATAAGATAATTTATGCCATAATTCAATATTGAGTTACCATTTTATTATTATAAAGTCTTAATGCGTAAAATTGTAATATATAATATATACGAGCATCAATTATTTTAATTTATAATATAATGAGATGTTGTAACTTCAATCTTATTATGTAGTTCTATGATTACATTAATTCATTTCATACCATAGTTCAATAAATATTTTCATTGCATAAAAAAGAATTAAATATAAATTATACAAGATAATAATTTAATTATTATTAATCTTTATGAAGACTTTTCATTGAAATATAAATTAAGGATATATGATTGTCGAGTGCTATCGAGTGTCACCATGGTGTGACCGAATGTTATTCTAAAAATTAATAAATATATAATTGCTAAGTGCCACTTGGGTGAGACCGAGTACTATTTTCAAATTTAAAAAAAATTGCCGAGAGCTACCGAGTGCTATCTTAAGTTCGATAAGACTCGTAAACTTAGCTCGACTTGGGCTTGATTAAAGCTCGAGCTCGATAAGGCTCACGAGTCTATCGAATCGAGTATCATGAAACTCGAGCTTGACAATTACTTTATTAGCTTGTGCTCGTGCTCGAGCTCGACTCGATTAGTGTTATATAAATTGTGTTATATTATATTTTTATTTTATACGTAATTTTTTAACTTTGTGTGATACTATAAATATGTGTAATATTTATTATATATTAGTTATCATTTTATTTTTTAATATAATATAATGTAATACTATAAATTATAATTTCATTTCTAGCAATATATTATTTTATATTTTCTTAATACTTTACAGAAACTTTACTAATAATTATTCAAAACATTTTTTTAAAATCCCGTATTTATACATTTCCTATTCTCAAGATATACATTTATAAGCTATTAAATATTTTATAATTTTATCAAACAATTTAAATTTTTTAAGTATAGAGTGATGATATATATATAATACTTTGTTAGAGTTAAAATAATTATTTAAATTATTATTTGGTGATATTTGATAAATTGTATTGAAAATATAAATTATAATAAATGGAGAGAGAGAAGATTTTCAAATTTAAAATAAATCTCTACAATCTATAAAGAAAAAAAAATGGCATTCATGTAAAATGATAAAATGCACTAAACAGTCATAATAAAATAATAATAAATTTCATATCAAAATAACATTATTCTCCTTATCTGGTTGACCAAAGAGCTTTTCCCAAACAAAAATATGACAATTAATCTCGTAAGATAACAATTAAGGTGGTGGTTAGTCCACATGGGAAGAAGTGCAGTCAAAGTGATGAAATGCTGACGCAAGCATTTGTCTCCTGATGTGGGCCTTCTTTGTCGTTGATTTACAAATTTTAATAGTAATAGTTATCTATATCTATATATATATAGATATTAAAATAATATATAATAATATTCAGTTGCATTAATTGTCCATTAATTTCACTGCTTAGTTCATTAATTATTATGTAAAATATTCTATAATTATTTCACTATAATTTGAATTTTTATTAATTTTTCAAAAAATGAAAGATATAAGATTTTAATTTATGTATTTTTGGGAATATGTATAATCAATTAGATTGATTTTTACTTAATTATTAATTCTACAAATTTATCGATATATTTTAGAAAAATATTATACAAAACATTATATAATTTATTTTACATGAATGAATTCATTATTTGCCATATGCTCATGATTTCTCCAGTAATTAAAAAAATATATTAATATATTGCTCAAGAGAAATAACAAACAGTATACAAATATATTTTTCAAAAATATTCTAATATGTTTTCAGATTAGTATCAATTTTAAAGTTTGTTAAGATTTTATTAAATTATCGCATAAATATGGGTTGGTATCAGTAAACAATAGCACAAAATTTTGTTTAGATCTATCTTGATTTATTAGTCATTATTATTGGTGGAATTTAATTAGAATTATTTCAATTTCACATTTTCAATTTGTGTCGAAAATTATGTTAAAGTGTTTTAATTGTATAATTTGATTTAATTTAATATATATATAAGGAAATTAGGGGTATACAAATTATGTCTAAAACTAATTTATATATTTTAGGAAAATATGCATAAATCAATTAGATTGATTTTGTCTTATAACATTTCATTAGAATTAATCTATATATTTTAAGGAAATATTTATAAATCAATTAGTTTGAGTTTAATATAATTATTATTTCCCTTTCATACAAATTTATATCTTTATTAGGCATGGAAAAATAATCACAAGAAAAATATAGAAAATAATTATGAAACAAATGGGTATATTGAAAAAAATAAATGAAAATGACAAGAAACGTGAATTGACATAATTTTAAATTGATTATCATTTAACTAATTCCTATAATTATGTTAATTAATGACTGATTTTATGTTAGTTTTCAATACTAAAATTGTTAAATAGTTATAAATAGATGAGTTAAATTGATATTTTTCAATAGTTTTGTTCTATCCAAGAGATACTTTTATTTTGCAGTCTTTGAGCAATATTGGACTATGCTTCTTCCTACATAATTTATCAGTCTACAATTCTTCTTCCATGATATATTGTCTACAGACAACAATGATAATTTCATAGTTTTTATTGATTTCATCATCAATGCATATTCAGTTTTCTTTCATTAATTTTGATTTTTCGTAAGAATCTTTTTCACCAATCATTGTATATTGATATTACATGATTTTATTTTTTTCCAAAATATCATTATTAGATTTGTAATCTTTTGACAATTTAATATGATATAGTTGCTTCATGATTTATCATATTTTCATTTTGTAATCTCTTATTGTTAATTATATCCTACAATTATGGGTGAAATTTGTCTCAAATTGTATTTTGCATTTAAGTTTATGTGTTGTGTAAGATTATTTTGTTGTTTTTAAAAATTAATTAATTTTATTATGTTATATAATATAATGTAATTGAAAAAAAAATTGTTGATAGTTTAGTTAATGATAAGTGACATACGGTATGCATAATAAAAATGAAATTATTTAATTCCAATTTCAATTTAAAAACAATTCTTATTTTATTATTAAAGGGGAAATAAAAAATAAATAATTTTTAATAAATCTGATAATTATATCTCAAAGTTTTTATGTTAGGGAAATATATTCCCTACTACATTTTTGTTATTGATTTTGTTCTCTCTTGACATTATGTTAGGGTGATGATTATTTTTGTTGAATGCAAATATGAAGCTTAGGTAAGCGGTCCAAATTTTCAATTTGCCTGAAGATCAAATTATTGTTTTGATGTGAGAGAAAGAAATGGCGATGACCGGATTTACAGATAAAGAAATTATGTTTGGGGATAAAGAAATGAGCCCAAAAATTAAAGTTTTATGAGGTGAATATAATAACTAATACAATGTCATTGCTATGTGTGTTTTACGTGTGCGAAATGTGTCATTTAACATCTTAATTATCACTTAATTAACACTGTTAGTTTTCTCAAACAAAAAAAACATTGTAAGCAATAACGGAGGACAAAATTTCATAACATAATTAAATTAGTGGATATAATTTTATAACAGAAAAATCTGGGGATATAATTTCCTAATTTGTTAAAGATTTGAATATATTTCCTATTTTCCTCTTATTAAATATTACATATTTTATTTTATTTTTCTGGCATCACAAATATGATAACTTTGGAAAGCACAAATAACATTTTTGAGTGAGGATAATAAAATATTGTAATTTAATATTATTTTAATATAAATTTGTAACCAAACAATATTATATCATTCGTATACATATATACTAGATAACCAAATGGGCTAATAAATATGTAGTTTGAGTATCGATAACCAAATAATATCATATCATTCGTATACCTGTCAATATAGTTGAGAGAATTATTTATGCTATAAATATTTCATACAATTTTACATTTACACATTTAAAACATTCATATTATTTACTTACAAATAAAATATCAAATTTAATATTATTTTAATATATAATTGAAATTCCCACGCATCGCGTGGAGTGCAATGTTAGTTATGATTAATACACACTCCGTCCGAGCATAATTGTCACACTTACAAAATCGGGCATTCCAACCGAATTATTTCTAAAAATAACAACATTTTCATACTCAACAATAAAATATTAATCTCACTAACTCATTTTACACTCACAACTCTTAATTCTCGTAACGAAAAGAAAAGTGACTATTCGCACGGAAGGGAGGGAGTATAATGTTACTTATGACTATAAAAGATCTATTTGTGACATGACATTCAATATAAATTATTTGAGTGGAAGTTATCAACAATTCAAAGCACGAGTGATTATAGGTTCAAAATGATATAGGTTCAACTTACAATATGAATAGATATGTAGTGAATCTAATTTAAGTTAAGTGTAAATATATGAAAATAATTACTTTTTTTATTTAAAAACTTTAAATGACTATTATTATGTACACATACAAAGAATGGTCAAATTTACCTAAATTTTCACAACTACCCTTACTATTAACTTATTTTTTCCAGTTTTTTTTTTATAATTTAACCAATCATTATTGTTATCATTCCATCCTTATTACTCAAATTAATAGTAAAAAATATGTATCTCTAATTTGATTTTGACATTCAATCTAGTTTTAATGTATATTTTAAAATAATAGATTAAAAATCTAAGAAGTATTTGTGATTTGAATGGACTGATGATTTTTCTAGAGTGATTTTACGACTTTATTTAAAGGAAATAGATTAATTTATTTAAGCTCAAATTTTAATTAGATCAACAAAATAAAATATAAAAAAAAAAACTTATGCAACCATTTGCGACAATTTGTCATTTGGATTTGCACTATTTACATTTTTTTTTTATTTTGCGACTAAAATAAAAAAAAATTGAAATTGGAAAAATAAATAGTAAAATGGTTTGTTTGTGATTTTATTTTGCATATTTAAGAAAAATGATTTGCAATATGTTTATGATTTTGTTTTGCTTAGTGGGGTGCAAAATTGACAAGTGAGGGCAATTTAGGAAAAAAATGGTTGTCTTGAATGAGTACATAATAGTAGTCATTTAGATTTTTTTTAAATAGAGAAAATGGCTATTTGAGATTTTAGCTCTTAAATTAATATATTTTATTTCAAAAAAATTAAATTGAAGTTGCTCCACATTTCTTATTTATGTGTAATAGGTCATGAATTGAAGTTTCAATAGATACATTTGGATGGAATGGTATTTAAATTAATATTTTAATTTTTGTTTTTTTTTAATAAAAAAAAAAGGTTGAACTGAAGTAGTCTATGGAATCTTAGCCCACGATCTATCACTAGTTGGTGAATGCCTCGTCCACCGATCCACTAGTTCACTCGCTCGGTCCTATGTTGGTCCTTCACTTTGCAGCTTTTTAGAGTGTGGGCACACCACGCAGCTTCCTTACTAGAATGAGGTTTTCATAGTTCTCCCTAGAACTTTACAATCTTGCGGCTAGAACGCCCGTAAAAGTCAAAATACAGACCGTACTTGACTGTTGTGTTCTTTCTTGGAGAGAAAGAACACCAAGATTAACTCAAGAACAGGAAGTTCTGAGTCTCGTGCTCACGAAGGTGACACACGGTAAGCTTGTGGAAAGCCTCTAACTTTGAACGTGTAGGAATTTCTGCAGAGTTTTGGCTAGCTTGAGAATCAGATGTTAGGTGTTTGGTCTCTTGAAGTACTCGGCTATTTATAGATGAAGGTCCAAATATTTGAATCTTGGAGCCGTTAGAGACATATCGGATGTTGTCCAATCCAAAGTCTCTATTCTCTAGAGCGAACGACGGTAGGTAGGTGCTTTTCCAGAAATCCTGGACCTGCTCTCGCTTTTTCTGATTTTGAGTGTGACTATTCACCTTTATGTCAAAACATCTGTATGATCAGTCCGAGGAATTCAGACTGATTAGTTTAAGGTGTAACGCCCCGGCCCCAAGGCCCGAACGAGATCGCCCGAGGTCGGCCACGTTACCCACCAATGGCCTGGACCGACTTCCAGACTGACGGCTGGCCCTACAAACCAACACAAGTCCTTCCCAGCATGCTTTGTCCTTACTCACACGCACCCTGAGAAACTTCCCAGGGGGTCACCCATCTTAGTTCTACCCCAAGTCAAGCACGCTTAACATTGAAGTTTTTCTAGAATGGGTGCCGGAAAAGATGATGCACCATGTTGGTATGAGTAGCACCTATCAAATCCTTTAAGCTCTCTTCAGCTATACAGTCCCATTCCTGTATAGCCTCAGAATTCCTCTCATTTCGGTGTGGGCCCGGTTCATTTGTGTCACCCTCCGCTCAACAAATGGAAGTCTTACGGGAGCTGTTCATTGTCCGTGCTTCTCTACACCGGCGATCACTCCCTGCTCCGGCACTGGGTCACTGCATAAGGAATCCAGACTGATTAGTCCAAGGAATCTAGACTGAAATCTTTAGTTAGCAGACTTTAAGGAATCCTAAATCCTTAAAGTCTGATCTTGGCAGACTGCAGTACCATTCCTCAGATGATTCTTCTTGTCTCTACGCGCGGGGATTGAAACTAAAGGTTCAATGTTGATGTCGTCAGTCTGGCAAGTCCATGCTGGCTAACGTTGCTAGTTTGAACGATGATCCCTATACTAGCAAGTTTGATATTCTGAGACTGGTCAGTTCCAGACTGAACAATTCCACATTGATGTAATCCCAAACTTGTCAGTTCCAAATAGATGAGATCCAGACTGATCAGTTCCACTTGATGTAATCCCAAACTTGTCAGTTCTAAATGGATGAGATCCAGACTGAACAGTTCCATATTGATCCTTCAATCTTTCTGAGTCCTTTGCGCATCCACAGACTAAACTATCGGTTTGTTCTTCGATCAGCTCCAATTACAATTCGATTAAAAGACTTTACATGACTTTACATTTAAAGTCAAAACTTGGGCTAATCTAGAGATTTAGATTGGTTTGGTCTTTGACCCACCAAAACCTACCAAAACAAAAACAATCAAAGATAAAAGAAATTTCTAACATCAAATTTCCTAACAATATTGGAAGAAAATTTTAGAATTTTTTAGATCCTGAATAAATTTTTTTTTCATGTCCTAAATTTATAATTAAATTATTTTTCACGTTTTGGAGTAACATTACTCCGATAAAATGCAATTAAGAAAGTTTTATTTAATCTTCGAGCATTTCCAACAGTCAAAAAAATTTACTTAAAAAACATTTGTTAAAAAAAGTTTTCACAAACAAAACTTAAAATTATATAATTTTTATACTTTTTAAAACTAATCCATAAACTTTCGAACCAACCTGATCAAATTATCAAATCTATTCGATCCAAAATGTTCAAATTCAATTGTATTAAGTGGAAATATGACCAAAAAAGATTCCTAGACTAATTAGCACCTGTCCATAAATTTTTGGTTTAGGCAGACTTTCTTATTCACGAACTTCCAATGGAAAAAAAAGATTTTTTTAAAAAAATAGTTTATACTCCATTTTAGCCCTTTTAGTAGGAATCAATATTTATACGGACGTTTCAAATACCTCACAAATTCTAGTTTACATACCATGCAAAATAATTTCCAACACACTTTTTATTTTATAGAACAGAATCACATATGAGATGATTTTTACGTTTCATTCATCCCTAAAATTTAAATGAGTCACTTAAAAAAAGGAAAATAAATTATTACTGGCTTGGTGATCCCTCTCTTGTCTATAAATATATTATTTTTCTAGTGGACATTTAAGTAGTTTTTAGAAAATTATTAATTTTTATTTCTTAAAATGTGGTGTATAGAAAGAAACCAGTTGTAGAGATTTAACACGAACCCATTCATTTACTTGTACCATACCATATGAATGTTTTATACTCTCTGTCCTGGTTAAATTGAGCATTTTCTTTTCAGCACGGAAATTACCGGTCCCAATTATATTAATCATTTTCTTTTTGTCATGAAAGTTAAGAATTATAAGTGTATTAAATGTAAAAAAATTGAAATTTTTAGAAATAGGTCAATTCAATTCAGACGCCCATGAGTCAATTCAAATAGGACGGAGAATATTCTTTTTTCTGTTTTTCTTTTTTTTTAATGAATATGCACTTTAACGGAAATAAGATATCCCAAATTTCTAGCATTTCATAAAATCCCAGAAACAAATGAACAATGGCTCGAAACTGCGAATGACAATCAAGATATCTCGTATTGCAACCGACGAAAAAGAAAGGGGGAAATAATAATAACAATGATGTCGACTATACAGTGATGAATACGCATGTATTTCATTTTATATCAGCTTGAAAAAACACATGCATAATGCCACGTTGAGTATATTTTTATATGCTCATCCCATATTAACATTTTAGGTAATTAAAGTTAGAATTTTGAAATCGGAGATGCGTGGAGGATCAAATGACACACCAAGTCAAATACTTTATGTTATAAGATATTTAGTTTCATTTAAGTTGTTATATATAGCATATCATTGCATAAATCTCCAGTCAAAGTTATAGCTTCTCCCACCATATAGATCCATTATTTATGTATAAACATTCATCAACTCCATGTTATTGCATTTATTATAAAGAAAGCCAACAAGAAATTCCTGTAAAGAGGAAAATCTCAATATGCCAGATATTGTGAATCCAAACTCTAGTTACAAATTTGAAGGGTGGCATAAGAGACACACAGCCCAAAACCAATTGCAACTTCTAAAATTTATGAACTATCATCATTCATAATTAAGAAAGAAAAAGAGAGGGAAAAAAAGATGACTAAGTTGAAGAGTTAATCAGCCTACCTCTTTTAGCTCTATGAATTCTACGAGACCTACTATATATATATATATATATTGAAGGCTCTGCCAGGGCACTGGATTCTCACAAATGTTTGTGTTACTCAAACCGACATTCTCGCTTCAGCTTCATCCACTACTTCTCGCGCAGAGGCTTCTTTCCAGGGCTCTCTCTCTCTCTCGGGCAGGGGGAAAACTCATTTGACCTCTCAGGTACCACTTTCTGCATCTTCTAACTCCTACAGGAAACAAAAATGTAATCGGGGTATTCGGCTCATGGTAGTATCAAAAACCAAATGGCGACTTTTTCCTGCTTCCGCCTTCACCATATTGTTCATTCCATTTTCTCAACTCATTCATACTAGCTGCATCGAAGGCAACTGAAGGTCCCACCTATAAATGATAAAGATCAATATTATTAGTCTAGATTTCCTTGATACAGAGAGAAACCTTGCTGGAATCCAAGAGAAGAATAAGATCAAACTAACACTACGACCACATTCAAATAGAATCCTAGAATATTACAAGCACATTCAAAGCTCTGGCATAGGCTTGGGTAGATTTTTACCTTGGCTTTAGATTGAATGAAATCATCCAACTTGAGTGGTCTTATCACTGGAAGCCCATCAACTTTGCTGCCCTGCAAGGAGATCATCACAGATGCTAAGAATAAAGGCATGGTCAAGTTGGAAGCAACGAAAAGACACTCATAAATTCTACTTATTTTCTTGAAGGTACTGATCCAAGATCAACAGACCCAGTGTGGCATTAAGATCTTCCTAACAAGGTGAAGATGATACAGCTTGGAAAACCTAGGCTTCAGGAACGAGCTCATAATTTCTTTTTCATGTGCATGAATCAAAATACTCACATTCACAAGGATCTGACAACAAGGGAAGGTAGTTCATAATGCCTTAATGTTGAATTTTTATAAAAGTCTATCGTAAAGTTAGGCTTTAGGACTACAACCAACAGATTTAAAGGAATAGCAGTCATCAGTGCAATGCAATTTGAATCTAGAACAATCAAAGGATTTCATCATCTTTAACCTTGGTTTCTTCTTCCAGTAACTCTTGCACAGGTCTATATGCTGCTGCAATACAAAGGTTCTGCAATAAAATAAAATAAAAAAGGCAAAAATTAGTATTGAAAATAAGTAACAGATCAACTCTATTTGCAAAGAATGAAACTCAATCATCACCTTTAGGTCGCTCCCAGAATAACCTTCGGTAGAATTTGCAAGTTCTTCCAAGGAAAACCCAGTTTCCAGATTCTCTCGATCTAGAATTATCTTGAGTATTTTCATACGATTTGCAGCATCCGGCAGGTCCACATAGATCCTAATGTTAAACAAACACATCACATCGGAGTGGCAGTAAATTCATCTTAATTTGCCCAGTGCAATTTCTCACAGCAGATATTCACCTTCTTGGTAAACGGCGAATGACAGCATCATCAAGGTCAAACGGCCTATTTGTAGCACCAAGAACAAGAATTCTCTGGCTGTCTTTTGACCTCAATCCATCCCAGGCTGCCATAAACTCATTTCGCATTCTTCTAGTTGCCTCATGCTCAAAAGCACCACCACGAGCCCCAAGTAAGCTGTCAACCTACACTCGCAGGGCACATAGGGAAAGAGAGTAATGAAGCCAAAGCAGAATTGTCTCGAGACGAGAAATAAAAAAAGACAAGAGTAATAAGCTAGATCAATTGCCATTAGCATGTAGCCCATAAAGAAGCATTATGAGCGAGGTGGACTCACCTCATCAACGAAAATTATTACAGGAGCCAGCTTGCTGGCAAAGGAGAAAAGAGCTCGAGTGAGTTTTTCAGCATCTCCAAACCACTGCATCAAGGCACACAAAAATTGTTGGTAACCGATATATGAATCCGTGATGCTGACTTGCAACCAAGAACAGCATCATTTTAAACATTCTCTTGGTGCAGCAAACAATATCGAAAAAATAAAATCAATAAACCGTTGTTTTTTTAATAATAAAATCAATAAACTTTTAAGCTGATTGCAGTAAGAAGCAACAATCAGTTCACCCATGGAGACCTTGCTATAGCATCAAGAATCAATAGAAGTCAATCAAATAATAGAGATGCATGGCCCATGCTTGAAGACAACAATATGTATGAACAACCTACCTTTGTGAGGAAGGAATAACATCAGATGATAAGCTCAAAGTTAGATACTTCCACATACCTTAGATGTAAGTGCCGAACCAGTAATGCTGATGAAATTTGCACCAGCTTCTGTCGCAAGTGCCTTTGCCATAAGGGTTTTTCCAGTTCCAGGGGGACCAAAAAGTAATATCCCTTTGCAAGGCTGACAGGAAAAAAGAACATGTATAACTGCGAAGGAGCAACAAAACTAAATTTGTAATTAAGAGTAATAGTAAGTTACTCGAAGCAAATTTCCACGGGAGAAAAGCTCAGGTCTCCTCATAGGCAGAATGACAAGTTCATTCAGTGCCTTCTTCACATCTTCAAGCGCACCCACATCATCAAATTTCACACCAATTTCTCCTGGTGGAACCACTGCTGAGACGAAGTTGTTCTCATATTCATCCTTAGCAAGATTCTGCAATGAGTATTGCTTCAATAAAAACGAAAAGAAGCAAAGCATTTTCATGATAATGAAAGAACAACCACCTTCAAATTCTGGGATGGCTTCTTTGAAGTTGTTTCCTGCTCCTTTAACCTCAAAATTGCGAGTTCCAGGCTACAAAACAACTTACAGCAGTCAATATGATGTAGATAACAGAGTGTTCCCCAAAAACAAGCACAGGGATAATCACCTCTCACGAGGAACCTGCAATCGATCCCCCTTAACCAAAGGAAGTAGACATGAGGAGAGGTAATGATTTTTGGCCCAGCCCACTACCTTCTCTGCTTCTGTAGTTCATTAGAAAGAAAAACAGGATAGTATGTCGTCACATGATCAGTAAGGAGAATCGCAAATTTTGATACATGAATAATGCATCACCTGTTGCACCATCATTTCCAAGGCTTCACTAATTAAAACAAATGAAACAAAAATAAACTGAGTCTTGCCATATTTTAAGGATGGTCATGTGGCTGTTGTTATGCATATTCGTTTATTTATTAATGCATCATTCCTGGCAATTGATGTTGAGTAGCGGAATAATTTAAATGCATCTATTTTCTTATGACGATCAGGTGCCTCTTCATAAATGGAGTTTGCCATCCAAGAAGAGAACAATAGTCGCAAGACTACAATTAAGAGATGAGACAAAGCAATAGCAAATGAAATGAGCATTCATGCCAGAGCTACTCTCCCATACTTCCACAATTCACCAAGATGAGTAGTGCAGCAAGAGAATCACTTTAAACAAGAATATTGTGATATTTAGGTATTGTAACTAAGAGAGACTCAAAAAGAACTGAACACGTCTTTTGATCAAATTATATAATAGCATACAGAAGTTCTTTCTCTATCTAAAAGTTGGACTCAACTGCGCCAATAATCGAACTAAAAAAATATGCAAGACCTCTTTATGTTGACTTGTTTGAAAGGTAATATTAGCTAAAATAATTTATATCTGAACATGGATCTGCAAATGAGTTTCTTACTCTGTTTTGTCAATAAAACTCCATCAGTATTTACATGTAACAAGTCCATGCATGATAACTCGTGTTCCTCAAGAACCTGAAATGAACAAACTCAGTCTCCTTAGTAAAGTGACTGAGAAGAAATAGCAGAGTAGTTGTCTGCAGAATGAGAAACCAAAAAAAATAAAGTGTGAGAGTGCAACAGAATTGTGAGTGTACCTTATGCAATTCACTCAAGTTAAATCGTGATATCACAATTCTCTTGTCTTCCTCAATCTGTTTACTGAATATCCTCAAGAGATCTTCCTCCTGTGACAATATTCTACTCACTTAGTACTAATTTATGTGAATGTCTAATTGATTAGTACTACTCTACTATATTAGGATGCCAAGGATTTATGAATTGATGTTTTTGTATGTGTGTCTAACAAAATAACCATGTTTAGAAAAATTCTTGTGAATAAAAATTCTAAAACGCTGTAAAAACAGTTCCAAATCTTGAAAATAAATTCAGAGATATTCTTCAGATAGATGGTCAAGTAGGAAAAAGAAAATCAAAATATCAGGAAGTTAGATCTCACAGGGACAAAGATAGCTTTCTTTAACTAAATAAATGAACGTGTAATATGATAAAAAGGTATCTCTGGTATATTGGGTCTGTGTGTCATATAGTCAATGAATAAACAAAATCTTTCAAAGAAAAGATAGAATCAGTACTCAAAATGAAAGAAATTCCTACTGGTAACAATGTCATAAAAATTACCTTTGGTGGATCCAGACACATCACGTTAGGGAACAGCTTATATATTTCATCATCTCCAGAACGTTTAGTGGGCTTTAATCCCTCTGCAAGTCTCTTCAAAAGAGGCTGAGAAAGAAACATCAAACATTTGACACTCCATGAGTATAGAATGAGTTAGTGGGATTAATATTTTATTGTTGAGTGTGAAAAAGTTGTCATTTTTAGAAATGTGACAATTCGGTTGGGACGCCCAATTTAGTAAGTGTGACAATTCAAGTGGGACGGAGGGAGTATTATATTAGTATAATATATTTTAAATTTATTATCAATATATAAATTTTAAATTATTATTTAAAATATATTAATAATATTATAAAATAGTATAATAATATTAATAATATATTTAAAAATTATAAATAACACTATAAATATTATTATTATATTTTTTAATTAATATCTTACTATAAAACTGGAGGGCTTAAGAAATAATTAAATCAATTAATTATAAAATTATATGAAATTTTAAAAAAATGGGAAAGAGAATGAAACCCTCAGTTTAGAAGGGGAGATAATGATTCCCAAATATTGAGGTATCATTTGATTCCCCTAAATCCAAAGCCCTTTAAACAAAGGGTGGGTTTCGTAATCATTCCATTTTCTGATTCCGAAACTCACCAACCAATTAAATGAGACCCTATGTAGCCCCAAAGCTAACATATCAATTGAAACTAGGAATATGAGGTTTCTCTTCTCAAACATTAGCAGAAACCTACACCCAATAGGTACAAGTCTTAATTCACTAGAGTTACAATTCTTGGTGGTGGCAATTTTAATAAATCTAATTATTGAGTTCTATCTTATTAAAAAAAAATGCATACAAGAGTTATAATTTATAAAGCTCGTGAGATGAGATTTACCAACTTAGCTAGACGGCCCAAGTTTGGTAGTATCATTGTCTGTCAAAAACCAGAAGGAAGGTTAGGAGGACTTTGCCATGTCAGCACATAGGAGTTCAAATGATCAAGCCCTTCTGAGCATAAGACACAAAATATATTATTTTCAAGCTAATTGGAACTTACAAATTTCTCCTTTTCTTTTGAGCTTGAACCTGATTCCATTTTGTTTTGTCCACAAATCAAAACCACAGGACCTGATAATTTGTCAAACATCTCTTGCACCTTGCTAACAAACTCTTTCCGATCCGACTTTGAGACTGCCTTTGATAGCCACAGAGAAGAATCTGGAAAGTAGACCACAAGTGGTTGACGCGACTCCAAAACCTGTATTTATCATGCAAAAAAACTAAGACACCCCTGGGATGTAAATTTAAAAACAGAGTATCGCCATAGTCATCTAAAATTCGTACCTCACAAAGCACTTCCATGGCAACATAGCAGTCATGTGTTTGAGCATCAAGATCGTGTTCAATTTCCTTCACTGCAATTTGAAGATGATTGGAGGCAGTGATCACGGATTCATGGTTTAAGAACCCAAGATTTCACCCAAGAAATTTGTGCAGCAATCATATAAAATAACTACTGGGCAACTAGCAGAAATCATCATACTGGATTGGATTATAACCAAATACTAATTAGTTGATGCCTGATTCGACCATAGAAATTAGAAAAGATCATTTTTTCTGAATTCCCAATATAATTGAACATCCAAAAGTAGGTAACCAGAAAAGGCAAGTGCAGCTAGTTAATACCCCTCCAAAACAGAATTTAAGAAAGCATGCCTAAATATGAGCAGCAAAATGCAGCAAATGGGACAAGGATAAATCTTTTAAGCTAAATTAACTATTTATGGTCATCCCCATAGGGGAACAAAATTAGCTGATCGTTAACACACACCAAGCCCCAAACCCAGCCTCTGTTTATTTAGGTTACCAGGTCATAACAAAAGCAACAAGTACAGCCACACTTCATACTCTATTAGGAGACTAGCTGACATTGACCATAAACTCTGAAGTGTAACTTTCAGTCAGTAATGCATACCATGAAGCCAGCACACTGAATGTTTTCTAGTAGATTCCGCACTTTTTGCATCCTTTTCTTCCTCTGATATCTTGGAACTAATATCAAAAGCAACGGCTACTTGGTCACCATTCACTTCAACAACCTCCCCTCGTTGACCGCTAGACAAAGTCCTGAAAGATATCTTTCTTTTAAAAATCAACAATTTCATAAGATAAACGAAACTGTGAGCATCGAACAAAATATGAACTATCAGCTAAGGAAGGCACTGATGGGTAACAAAAAGGAAGAATGCCAAACAACAAGATTACTATCATTGGCAAGCCACTAGTCAATAAGCTGTTCTGGGAATTCAACTTAACATTCAATTTTAGGACAAAAAATTAGTAGCTATTCCACATGCATTACAACTACTCATCAACCTACCTGCCGCGTAAAATAGTATAAGCATTTGTTGAACCATCTGATGTCGGTATCTTCCCCAATACAATCCTGTGGAATTGGATATTAATGATAAGGTGCAGATAAGTTCAAGATTATGGTCAATATGATTTCCTGAAGGAGTTTTGAATGTAAATGAGGGAAGCCTCTCAACCCCCTCTCTGACAGCCAAAGAGCGAGAAGAAATACGCAGTTGAACAAAGATTCTCATTTCTAAGATTCCATTATTCTAAAGTTAGATTCCCTCTCCGAAGTGATGATTCTTGGATTCTAAAGAATTTGGAAGGTGAAAGGAAATAAATACTATTTGGTCAGACAAAACACAAGCTTGGGTCTGGCTCCTCAGCATTAACATATTACAGGCTTTTGAAAAAGACAAACTTCCCACATGAGACATTTAATCTCATGTGAATCCACACTTCTGCAGCTGGTAAAGAGGGCTGGCAATCAAAAAGCTCAACATTTCTCATAAATAACTACATGACATGGAATAATATATCAGGTATACTTGTTTCTTCAATTTCTTAAACACTAAACAAACTTGTGATAAGCGATAAAAGAGATGAAACAATCTCTAGAAACAAGACAGAGCAATTATAGTTGAACAATACCATAAATAAAACTAAAACAAGAGATGCAATAATACGAGGCAAGGGAAACAACAAATACATTTATATTTCATATAAATTTGCATCCATTGCATCTAAATAATGCTTAGAGTAACCATTTAACATACAAACAACAAAAGCACCAATTAAATAATAAAAAATAAACAAGAAAAAAAAACCTCAAGAGTAACAAACATTAGTAATGCAAAATATACAAATCTACCTTGAGAAAAAAAATCATGTAAACATATTCCATAACAATTCTTACACGCATTCAAGCACTAATAATGACTTTTATTACAACAAAAGACACAAGAGTAAGTTTCTTGACAAATCTCCCATGAAGAAAATTACCTATTGTTAGCTTCACTGCAAACGGATGGTCCAATGTACTTCACTCGATCCCCTGGAGAAAAATAATACGATGTATCACCAGAAGAATTTAATAGTCAAGAATCTAATTACTCACAATGATGAAAACAAGTAAAGTTCAGCAATTGAACAATTAGTTGTATTGAAAAACTTAAGATCCATAGTCACCAAGCCAACTAACTAATTGCATGTCAAGAATGCACTTATCTTATGAATAATCGATCAATGGCAAGTAACTTGTAGAACCACTGCATCTTGGAGATTCAGTTTGTCATAGTAATTTTAAAAAAACACATTAATTTGTTGACCTATAACAATAGAATTCAGTTTTCAACAAAAACATTGCCTGAAAGATAGAATTCCTTTACTTATGAATAATGAGAAGTAGTTTTCAAGGAACTTTGAGGTAACAAATTAAAGAAAAAACTCTTCAGCATGAAGAATCTACTGAAAATTTAAAAATTAACCAAGAATGCGGCTCTTGCATGAATATGCAAGCCCACAGTAAGACATGCCATGTTATAAAAGAACATAGTACTGACTAGAAACTCTCAGTTGGTAGTTGGGATCTTTTAGAAATCTTCAGCATTCGCATATATCTGTGGGTTTGTGCGTAAGGGTGAATTTGGTAGCACTGGAAGTATGTTACCTTTCTTTAGCGTTTGACTGACCATATTACATTGTTCTGAAGATTCTGGTTTTGAAGATGTCGAGGTGCTTTCAGATTCTCCAGAAACACTCTGCAATAAGGAGATTACAAACTAAGAAATATATATATATAAATTAAACATATTTACAAACACCTACTGGAGATCAAAAGTACACATATCTACTTATGAAACTTATTACTTATGTCCAACAACTCCTGGTGAACAGGAGGATAATCTATCACTTATACAATAGCATATAATGGGAGTTAAGAAGTTTCTCTATAAAGAACCATACTTTGTCTAGTTGATCGGGTATCTTAGTATCCGTAGAATGAGTTTCGCTCACCTACCCACTGTGGGCACATGTTAATGTGCCCACGTGCTGATGGGGCAATATAGCATTAGTGCTGGGGTCAATTTTAATTATTACTATCATCACCTCCAATATATTGTCACATCAACCTTGAGCACATTAACACGTGCCCACGGTGGGCATTGGAGTGTTTCTATTCGTAGAATTAGAATCACTACAATCTGTAGAGAACATGATAGTTTTTTTCTTATTCCATCTTACACTCTCCTTTTCAGCCCTACCAACTTTGAAACTCTATAAATAGGGTGGCACCTTCTCAAACTCTTCAACATTGCAAGGGAGAAGCTTTCTCAAATTCTTAGCTGAAACATTGATATCAACTTCATCATCACTTCCATCAGTTCTGGCCTCACCACTGCTGGAATAGTCTTCCTCATTGCTTGCATCATTTTCATCTTCTACCTCAGACTCTGACGAGCCCTCAGAGTTCTCATCATCTAAATCGTTTTCATCTTCATTTAAATCCTGGAAACCAATCACAGAAGAGCATTGGAAGAATTCTTTAACTATAGAAGTACAAAAAAATATTTTTAGCTGGTCAGTTTTGTCAAAGGTAAAACAGGGGGGGAGTACATTTGTACGAAAGGGGAGAGAAGGGAGGGGGGGGTGCGGATATATCTTGGGACTTCAAAGACTATATTCCATGGAGGCAAAACAAAATACTGTATCATTTTGCTTTGCAGCTTTGATTCCTACACGTATAATGCAATATTTTTTTTACACATGAAGGCGATCCAATCAATGATTCAATATGGAGGAAAATGAATTTATAAACTCACATGCGGAGCCAAAATGCTGCTATCAAGCACTAATACTGGTACTTGTAAATCCCGAGCAAGTGCTCTCACCAATCTTTCCCGGTATAGCTCCGTACCTTCAAACCGAGGTTTTTTTATCACAAATGATAGAATTAAAAGCAGCAACTTCGTTAAACAACTACCCAGGCACGCTGAAAACAAAAAATCTAAGTAGGAGCAATAAAAAGTCACCTGGAATACTCTGAAGCATAATTCGGCCACTAGCAGAACTTAAACGGCCTCCATAGTCTGTAGTCAACTTCTTATGCTTCAGATGGGAGGCCGTGCATTCCGCAAGAAGGTTTTTTGTGCATTCACTGCAAGAATAATAACTTTAAGAACCCTTGTACCACCAAATAACTATCATATAGAACAACAGCAATAGAGAATCTGGGATAGCCGTACTGGACATAGTAAGGGAAATTATCCCACGAGACTGTTATCTTTTCCCATGGTGTAATTCTTCGCAGGAACTCATTTTTAAATTTTTCTCGTCGAGTTTGAAAGGGGATCTCCTTCTTTTTGTTATCCATAGTAATCTTTTCATTTCTAAGCCACTCCATTTGATCTTGTTCCCCAAGGCGAGCATGCACATCACCATGTTTGGCATTGTCCATATTTTCCTTGGGAATCTTGTCATTCTCAGAACCCACCACTTCTTTGTTAGGAACACGTTTATCCTCGCTTGCATTGCTTCCATCACCTTCGGAACTATAAAACCTTTGGAAACAATTTCTCCAATCAAGATCTGACCTCGAATTTGATCTACTACGCCATCCTTCGGATGCTTGCCCTAATAATAAAAAAGAACTGGGCACATATCTCTCAGAAAAGCCACTGGACCTTGCTGCAGTGCTCAGAAATTTTCCAATAGAATTATCTCGACAGTTGGGGCTCCGAAAATATTCGTAGCGTCCAACTCCAACCAAATAATTCCATTGGTTTTTATACTTCAGTTTCCTTGCATACATTGGAGCTTGTTCACTGAAAAGCACAGACATGTCATAAAAGAAGTTCACCAAGTCCGAATTACTTCCATTTCATTAAATTTGTATAGTAAATCGCAAATGATTCATTCATTGCCCTTTACGAACCATTCAAAATAATAGTATCAGTCCCTTATTCACTAAATTACCACATCAAATTACCTATACCAACTTTAACAGCAAAATATTTCAGATGTAAACAAATGATTAGCAGCACCGACCAATATGATCGAGACCAACTCGGGACAAGTATGCAAAATCCCGCAAATTAAGGTGGCTTTCCAGTATTCATCATGAACATGTCTGTAATTTTAGTTGGCTAAATACAAAGGCCATAAGCTAAAGCAATAATGCCATGTACAATTCATACAAGACACAGTAAACATGAACAAAGATGGAAGCTCCTCACAATAAACTACCATAAAATAAATTAAAAAAAAATTAAAAAAAAAGTCATAATTCGATTAAACTTGAACTAGTACAGGCCTCAACTAAGTAATAAGTAGCATTCAAATGAATAAAGAAGACTCATTTCCCCAAAAATTGCAAAGAGCCATCCAGAAGTATGTAGATAGAGATACACACTAACACACAATAAGAAAAATTCTTCAAAGATTATTATTTTCCCCCTCACTTACTGCATCCATTAAAATTTAAAACACGATATGCGAGCAAGAACGAGAAATAGTAACCTAATTATCATTTATTACCTTAAAATTTATTCTTCACTTGAAAAAATAACAACAACAGGGATTAATTTCCCGAATAAATTATCAATCAATAGAATAGAAAACAGAAGGCTTGTGCCCATTAACGAGGGAGGCGATAGAGAAGCGAGTGTGAATGCTTGCGCCTTTTATGTTTTTCCCCAAAATAAAATAGTTTCGTGTGGGATAAGATCTGGGCTGGTGGTTTCTTCGGAAATCAAAATAAGGGTTAGGGTAAATTTTCTAATTACAATAAATTGAGGGGCATTTCTCGTTCCACAATTTATTAATAAAAATAAAATTTACAAAATGAAAAAATGAAAATGAATCACCAAAGTTGTTAGTATCATTCTCATTCTCAAATCTCATTACCAAAATTATTTATTTTTTATTTTTATTTCATGTTATTTTATAATTATCTTTATATAATATTATTCTAAAATATTACTTCCTCTATCCCATGAAATAAGTCTCATTTTTCAATTTTGTTTGTCCCATATAATAATCTCATTACCAAAAATAGAAAAGTAATTCACTCACACTAATAAATTATTAATTTCTCTTATCTCTATCTCCTTGGTTATTGTACCGAAACCAAATGAGATTAATTATGTGGGACGAATGGAGTATTATAATTATATATTATTATTAAATTAGTTTTATATTTTATAAAATAAATAAGAAGATAAATATATTATTTATTTATTTTTAATAGATTTTATTTTCTTGATTTTTTTATTATCAAATTAATTATAATGTATATAATATTTTAAATTTATTCAATCATTAGAATTGAAAATAATTTTCAAACTCATCTCGTAAGTCTAACATCGGAACTGATAATGATTCCCAAATCCAAACTCATATTTATTTTCTTTACTATCAAACTCATACCCATAATGATTCTCGATAGTTAAACCAAGTGTCCCTTAAGTCTTTCATATATTATATAATTATATTAAAATATCCACGATTTTTCATGTATTGATTTAAAATAATATGACAATAGTTAACTACAGGTCCGGCCTTGTAATTTTGAGGGTCAGATGTAAATATAATACATACATACATACATATTGCCCCTACCATGAATAACAATATTAATAAAACATATTATAAATGTAAAGTATATTTTCCATCATTTTTATTGTCTAAAAAATTTAAATTACAAAAGCTAGTATTCGTTACTTGAGATCTTGAGAATTTTAAGAACATTTTTATCTTTAACATCTTAAGTAAAATAAATCACTTTAGATGATATAATATAAATCTAACTTCACAACTATAATTTATAGATATTTTTCTTATTGTTTTCTTAAAGATAAAACTTTCACAATCTATTTCCTCAAAATATAAAATTTGTCAAAGCCTTAAATAAAATAACTAGCTTTAAATTACTTTGTATTAGAAATTAAAAAAGAACTCTTATCAAAAAATTTACAAGAGACTAATAATTCTTTATCAATTTTTTTACTATAACCTAACAAATATAATATGATGAAGAAAAATATTTTAATATTTTATCATATGTTTTGTTTGATATTTAAAAACTACAAACTATATAGAATTTCTATATATTTAATACTCCTTTCGTCCCACAAAATTAGTCTCATTTGCTTCGGCACAATAACCAAGGAGATAGAGATAATGGAAATTAATAATTTATTAGTGTGAGTGGATTACTTTTCCATTTTTAGTAATGGGACAATTATACGGGACGGACTAAAATGATAAAATGGGACTAATTTCATGGGACGGAGGGAGTATTATATATTATTTTATTTTAGTTGGGCTAGAGATCAATTTATTTATTTTTTATTAACATAATTGTTAAAAATTTATTTTAAAATAAATTAATAACATAGTACTGCTGACATATTTTATAAAAAATGGTGCTCCTATATCTTTCGAGCTCTGATGTCGCTCATCTCTCGTACAGTTTCAAGGTCCCCATGATTAACTATTTCACTGCAGAAAATAGAGCTAATTATGGATGTATTCTTAATAAATAATATATTACATTGATGTTGGTCCCGAAGTCAGAATGCAAAACTGTGCAGCGGAAGGTATAAGATATGTATCGTAAGTAAGTATGACAGTTGCACTTGTTTAATGAAAACAGAGTATAGTCAGTCTTGTGTGTTGGAAGACTTAAGCTTACTCCTGTCCTGGTTAAGTCAGTTTCACATTATATACTCTTCAATACTTAGAAGTATTGAAGGTTTCAAAGTCAGTTTGTGAAACAGAAAAAACTGAGTAGTAACTTGAGTCTAAGACTCAAGTCTCGTGTTAGAAAACACGAAAACTCAGAGAGTTTGGCAGAGAGATGGCCTGAAAGATTGCCCTTTGTCTTCTCAAGACTATCAGATTCAGGTAACCTGTTCAGGTAACCTGTTCAGGTTGGGAGGGTTGGCCTTTATATAGAGGAGGACCTATGGTGTCACAGCCCGAAACGAGGCCCATGCGACAGTCACGCATGTTGAT
>JAPKLW010000156.1:393308-459399 GCA_026898455.1 Plectranthus barbatus | reverse complement strand
CATTCAGAAGAGAGAGCTCAATTGGTGGCATCAACTCCTTAAGGATTAGTGCTAAAGGGCAGGTCGTGGGTTCGGTTCCCGCTGTCAACAACCAACAGTTTAGTATGTGGCTAAACAGGAAAATGGTTGGGGTGCATCGGACTGCAGATCCTGACATCGATCCCTAAGACGGAGATGATACACAAGTGATCAACAACATAAATTTCAAAACAATATTTGTGTCGATCGACATGGGTGCGTGTCGATCGACACCACGTATGTCGACCGAAACAGAGGCATTTTGCCTTCGGCGGATTTTGTGGTTTTTGGCTCAAACGGTTATCTGGGCTCGTCCAAACAATTTCTAACAACACCAAATGGTTTTCTAACAAATATAACGAGTCTAAACATGATTTTAAACATCAAAATATGTTGGAATCGAAATAAAACCTCAATATTTCCAAATAGGGCAAATATACCAAATATGCTCCAAAATCACCATAACTCGATTCCTAAGTCGATATATAGTTTCTAAGCTCACAATATAACATGTTAAACATGCATATGTACTTATAAACTCAAGATCAAGCCTAGATCATAACATTTATCAACTAGGGCAAAATTTACAAACATGCTTAAACTTAAGAAATAGCTAGAGAGAGGTTCGATTTATACCTACTCGATGTTTATAGGTCCTCGTAGACTCGATAAATATTTGATCTCTTGATTTCCCACTTCAAAACAAATAGGAAGGAAAATCTAAGATAGGAAATGGAAAGGTAACGAGAAGAGGATTCTAAAAAGGTATAGGTTTACCTTGTAATCTCTTCGCCGGAACTTCGTCGGAGCTCGCCGGAAATTCTTTGGAGAGAAATTAGAGAGAGAGTGAAAATTATGAAATAAGCTTTCTATTATATAAAGAAGGTGGGGTAATTTTGAAATTACCAAAAGTAAAAAATGTTAAAGTGGTTGTCATTCGCTTGTCACATCGGTCACTTTAACGTCACCTCCACATCTCTTCGCATCATTACATGGGAGACTGTGACATCTCCTCGATTTGCAAAATTTATCGATCAATATTATCCCGATACGAAAATATTGAGTCGATAAATAATTAATCGATATTAATTAAATTAAATTAAATCCATCAATTAATAATAATTTCCCAAATTGAATTGATCGTCAAATTTTGAATTAATTCGATAACAAAATATAAATTTCAAAAATTCGATAATTATAATTTGAGTTGATTGACATAATTGTATATGCATACTATATTTAAATGAGTTTTCTCTGCTCTATCACCTAGAAATATTCCAAGCATAGTTTTAACTCCATTCTCACACCATCCTCAACGGAGTTCTTATTATCGAAGCTACATGATTATGCCGGCCCAAGCGTCTCAAATACTGTTGCACTATTCAGCAGTACCAAATCGTTATTCTCTTTTATTTATTACTACCTCCGTCCCAAAATAATTGTCTTGTTTGGAAATGACACAGATACTAATGCGAGTAGAGATAGATGAAATTAATATTTTATTAGTGAATGTGTATTAACTTTCCATTTTAGGAAAGATGACAATTGTTTGGGACAGACGAAAAAGGAAAACAAGACAATTGTTTTGGAACGGAGGGAGTATATTTTTACATTTTTTTTGGAAAAATTTTACAGAGAAGAAGACTAAGATTGTAGAATGAGAAGATTAAGAAAAATAACAGTTTTTCTCTTGCTCAAAACAAAAAGAAGAAGGCCCACACATCTGAACAATCTTGCCAGATTTTCAGTTGAGGTCACGCCATTATGTACAATTGTCTTTATTTTGTTTGTAATGAACAACTAAGAAGATGTATTTCATTTTCGAAGAACTTGAATACTATTTGGTATCGGTATTTTTATTTGGTTTTTTCAATAGATATTGGAGTGCCCAATGAATTGTTGATAATTTTTAATGTAAACTAGACAAATAAATATTTTATTGCAGTAGTGATTTAATATTTAGTGTAATGATTTTATTTGTTAATAATTACCAAATTTTTTATTGGTAATTGTATGTTTAGTTTTTGTTATAGTAGTTTTTTTCATATTATTGCCGGCATTATCATGTCAATTGTAGTAGCTCTCATTTCTGAATTCATTTTATCATATTAATTTAGTTTTATTTTGTAAAATTGGATTTCGTTATTATCATATTAATTTATTTTCATTGTAATTTTATAATTATTGTAATTTCATTTTTAAGCAATTTTATATAACATCAAAAGAAATCAATAAACAAAAAATTTGTGTCGTAATATACAGAAATGATATAATTAATTACGCAAACTTTAGGCATAAATTAGTTTGAATAAATATTTCTCATTCCGGATATCTTATTATTATATGTGAAACTTTAAAAATAAGTAAAAGAAAATAAATGTAGTAATTGTTTTACTACAATAATATTAATTTGACATTTAATTGTTCACTACACATCTTGGATCGATAAAAAGCTATACAAATGCACTATATTTAGTGTGTTAGTTAACCACTCATTACAATATATATTGTAAGATTTTTTTGTACATTTTCTCATTAATTGTCAATTATTAAGAAGCTAAAATCTGGGTAATCTCATGATTCTTTTTATTTGTTGTAATATGTTTATATTTATTTTATAGAAGATAAGTAGAGGACTCATTTTGCCAACTTTTTTTTTTATGCAATTCGAGTACTTCAAATTTTTTTAATGTTTTATGAGTTTATAATACAATTATAATTTTTAAAATATTTTATACAATAAGCTGAATGAATATCAGTTCATTAATATTTGATATTGCGTGTGAATGAGCTAGCCTAGAACAAATTCTAGGGGCAGACTCCATGACAATTAGGGGTGGTAGATGGCCCTAATTGTCCATATATTTGTTTTTGGTACAATTTTGGTAGAATAGGGCCATTTACCCATAAATATTCCATTTACAATTTTGGAAAATCTTACATTACATCTAAACAAATATATACCACCCCTAATTGTAGGTACCCATAAATTTTCCAATTTCATTTTGACCATAAACAAATATATACTTCATTTGTGTAGGTTTTGTGTTTTTTAAAATAAATCTTGTTATTCTTATTTTAAAGATTAAAGTACAATATTAAATTAGATGAATTCAAATTTGATATTTGAATTATTATACGATAAAGAGAAAGAGTAGATATAATATTAAATGAGCATGTGTATAAATAAGAGATGTCATAGATGATTATAAAATATCTTCTTTGTGTTGAAATAGAAAGAAGAGGATACAAAAAAATAATAAATATAGATACTAAATATATTAAAAATATCTAAATACAACCTTAAGTTAAATTCAAGATCAATTCAAAAACTTGAACATCGACCTCCATTATATCAATTTATCATATTATTACAATATGCGACTCAAAAATTGAAGTGTATTATATAAGGCACTATAAATTTTATATTGAAAGGTAATTTATTTTAATATAAAAAATTGTATCTCTTATGATATAAATATTTAATTAATTATTATTAAAAACATTGATGATATTGTCAAAAAATTTCAAATCCAAATATGTGTATTTGACAGAGGCAAGATGTGTATTTGACAGAGGCAAGAAGTAGTGGCGAAGTGTGTATATAAAGAGATAAGAAAAGACAAATAAAATTATAAATTCATTGTGATGGGTTGAGTATTTTGAAGTATAAGATTAAACTTGGCTCACAAATTTATTAAGGTTTGACCAAGTTTTAATATTTCAATAATAAAAGTTAGTTTATAAGCAACAATGAATTCACATCATTCATCTAAAAAAATCAATCAATGGTTAAAATTATTTTTTTTCTCTAAATCTCATGCTTAATTTTTTTTATAAATCATAACATGATTTATAAAGCGATTAAACACAAATCAAAATTATGCTTAATTTTTTAATAATTTATGTTTTTAATCTCAACCTTTTACTATCAATCCAATGACTGAGATTTATTTTATTTAATATAAAATTTAATTTTAACACTTGATCACACACACATATATATATATATATATATATAAATAAATACAAGTCATTAATTATTAAAAAATAAAGTATAATCCTCATCATGCTAAACTACTTTATAAATCATGCTTAAATTATTAAGTACAATTTATAAAGCAATTAAGCATGACATTTTTTAAAAAAATAATCTCTATTATTAATTTTTTTTATATGAATAATATAAATTCATTTCTATTTAATACAACTAACTTTTATTATGAGTCCGCTTCCTATATATATGTGCACATAATAAAATTATTGTATTAATATTTAATAAATTATTAATAAAAAAATACACTCTGCGCAAACTAGTTTGTAACAATATGCATCCTAAAATTCCAATTTTCCCAGATAGGTTGAAATCTAAAACACAACCCCCCACGCCTGCACCTTCGGTATTCTTAATTTCTTATTATTACATTTACTGTAATTGAGATTTGTTCAGGTTCCAAATCGATCTGAGTGTTTTATTGTTGCGGCAGAAACCCTAGATGATACTGCTGTCAGCAGGTATTGGTCAAACCAGATGTATTTCTCGATTCCTCAAGGAACTTTCTTTTTCGGTTTTTTTACCTGGATCTTGTGGAGAAAATATGCGCATTTAATGTTTCCGTGCATTGGTTTCTATTACCTGAAAATAAAAAAAAGTAAACGTGTGATTCGTTTATGTGTTAGCTGCCTGAAATCAAGATTCAGCTTTTATGTGATATAATTGTATTGTTGATTTCAGAATATATATGTATGGTTTCTATTGATGATTGTGTATTTGTTTCTATAAACTGGTTGAAATTTGGAAAGTATGTCGAATTATTATTATTATTATTTTTTGTTGCTTTTGGATATCTGCAGCTGGTATTGGTCATTTGTTTTCATGTTCAATTTTATTATACTATTACATGGTGTATGATTTTCATATTTGGTTTGTAATTTCAGTCTAGGCAAACTTTTGACTTCAATTGATGGGCACTTCATCTGAACAAGAGTATGCTGCATTCTTGGAGAAGGTTAAGAGGACTATTTATATCGATGACTTGGCGCCCCAAGTTACTGAAATTGTGATTAAAAATGCTTTTAATCAATTTGGTGAAGTGAAGAGTGTTCAGTTCATTCCTAACTATTTGGAACCAAAATCGGCGCCACAAGCTGTTCTTGTAGAAATGGAAAACCCGAAGCAGGCCAAGGAAATCATATCTGAGATGGGGATTTACCCTTTCATGATATTGGGGATGCCAAGACCAGTGAGAGCGCGTGCTGCTCAAATAGAGATGTTTGATGATCGCCCTAGGAAACCAGGTCGAAGAATACAGTGTCGTTGGTTGGACCCTAAAGACCCTGAATTTGAAGTAGCCAAGAAAGTGAAGGATGCTGTGAGAAAACATGCTGCAGAAGCATCAATAGTGCTGGAGGTACTTGATCTAGCACTTGTTTATCTTTAGAACTTTTTATTAAACTTTGTGGGAATTATGTAACGAGTTTCATGGACTTGATTTAGCAACAACGAGGAAAGGAAGAACAACTTGCAAATCAACAAAGTGAAATGTTAAAAGCACAACATCAAAAGTATGAGCTATTGAATGCAGTGTTTGAAGATGGGACTTTTAGAGATTTGGAGCGGCACTATGGCATGCGCATTGCTGATGCTTGATCGAGTTTTATGTTGGATCATTGTCGTAGGTAGACAATTCAATTCAGGATGTAGAGAAACCTAGTATGTAATGTATACACTCCTCTTCCTAAATTTACTACATGTTCCCCTCATTGCTAGTGTTTTATATCCACATTCTCTTTATATAGAGATCAAGTTTTCACTACCATGGTTGTGTAGATTCCACCCTGGCTCACCTCTTAGCAGAAGCAAGCAAGCGAAATTAAAATCTAACCATGAATCACTTTGCAGTTGTCTTTCGTAAATCCAAGAATTACATGTCTAGGTGAAGGGGTGATTGAACTACTTTCACATAGCACTCATTTCAAGGGTTATATGCGAAGAACTAGATAGCTTGAAGACAGAATAGGAAGCAATACTTGATTTGCATCTTCACAATTGCTCAGTTTGAGTTATATACAAAAAAAAAAAAAAAAGGAGAGATACAAGTTCATTGGTAGCTTCTGCCTTGATAAATAGAGTAAAGAACAAAATGGTCTTGCTAACTGATTACACTAACCTCTAACTATTGATACCAAAAAAAAAAAAAACATTCAGGATCAAAGCAAAAACTCATCGCCTGGTCTGCTAGCTTGGTGTATTATAAACCCGGGAATATAGGCAAGTCCATGTCCAGCGTCGATCATCGGAATAAGTAAGACCATACTACATCCTTCCACGGTTAGCCGGTGATACTAACGTCAGTGTGGAAGAGTCGCCGAGATGGCAAGAAAATATTTACCATCTGATGAGATGGTCAGATAAAAAAGCAGAAAAGTTTCAGTTCACAGTTCTAAATTAATCTGGTAACACTTGTCTGAAGTATGAACTGACCTGGCCAACTACCCAGATTTGCAGTTCAATGATTATTGAGAAATATAAAGCTCCTGTTTGGCAATGTAGTAACTGCCTATGAAGCTCGAGCTTTCTAGAGTGAACTGCTCACGGAATGTCCCCATTCGCTTGCTAGGTATGTCGATTGATAGGTCTCTAAAGTTCGGCAACCCCTCTACTTGTAAACCATCTCCGCATATCAAGAACTGGTTCCCAACAATAAATGACCCCGACACACGAATAGCAATTCCATTTTGGCCATGAGCACGACACTGAAGTTTCTCCACAACATGCACAAGCTTCTGAGGCGGCCACTTTCCAGCCAGTGTCGTTCGAATATTAGACAAGGTTGTGAATATATCATCTGGACCAACAGATTCTTTGTCACCAAAACTGCATATTATGATGTTTACAACATGTAAGCAAATGAGAAAAGGGTACACAGCCTCATTTGAAAGATTGAATACCACAAAACTACTATATGCATACATGAAAATTGTGATTTTTGTTTTCTTGTGGCCTAGTCGATTTATAGAACTTAAAGAGTATAAAGAGTTTTTGTTTCCTGAGTTCAGATTGATTCTAAGTTCCTCAAGGCTTCTAATAGGAGTAAAGATTCTTCCCTATGGAGGTGTACCAAAGAAGATTGATCAAATCAGTTGATTGACTAATTTACTTATCATTATGATTTGATTAGTTTATTATAGGGATACTATAATATTGTTATAAAAATATAGAGAAAAGGTACAAATCCACCATCCAAGTGTACGAGGTTTTGTCGGGTACAGTTATACCCTTAAGTATCGCAAATGGTGCTTCAGATTAGTATCCCAAAAGGATAAAAAATCATTCCATTGCCCCTTGAACAGTTTCAGCTCATATTTTATAGATTATGAAGTAACAAAATGTTCAATACCTGAAAACTGAATGTGCTTCGTATAAAGTCTTCATGTGATGCCAGAGATCATCAGATCCATGAAGTAAGTAATAGTGTATTGTCAACATCTGATCAAAGAGACACAAGTCGTTAGGAGAATGCTGAATGCAGTTCATTTTCATGATATTAAACATTGGACCTCCTGAAAAGGTTGGAGTAGGCAGACTATGTCTTATTTTGAGGATGATAAAAAAAAAAGAAGAAAAAAGTAGGTATTTACTCACATCTGCAAGATCCTTCATCCTTTGAGTTGGGTCGAATATACTTTGGACGAAAGCTTCCAAGTTCACTCCTGCATCCGCATACTTCGTGACAAATGGATGTGAAAGTAGCTACAGATATAGAACAAAAAAAAAAAAAACTCTTGATACGAGATTAGGAGATTTTATTGCCTTTTAGTTGTTTAATTAGACTATTCAAATGTTTTCACAACACTATCGTAGAAAAATGCCTCGTGCAAACAAATTGTATCCTTTGAAAAATATTCCCCATCATATCAAGTATTTGAAAATTATCAATGCAAAGATCGCCCCATTATAATATGCACACATTGTACATTATAAATGAGAGCAGCAAAGCCAAAAAAAAGATGTCAATCAAACTAGTTTAGAACCAATGACATCAAGTGTTACAGTAAGTTATGTTCGCTAACTCGAAAAAGGGTTAACATAGTCAAAGAGTTTGTACAACACAGAAGATGATGTGAATCTAGAGATGTCCACAATGACACAAAATTCTCACGCTTTCTCCAAAAGATGTTTTCTTGATTATGAGACATATTCAGCCCAGTAGGCCATGGGAATCAATTTTTTTGCGTTGATCACCTGACTATGGACTACCAATCAAGAATTTCCCAATATAGTGCATTAACATAAATAGTAAAGAAACAAGTTCTCCGTCTTAACTCTTGAACTACTTCCAAATTGCAGAAGCAAACAAGCACATAACAAAACCTTTCCTAGAGGTTTCGTGATATTTGACGATGAAACTAAGGAATCAGTCAGACTTGATCATGGTAGCATCAGTAACCAAATATAATACATGGAGAGGCTCTTCTAGTATTGTGTACTTTTCTTCATACAACAAATACATAAAAAGAAGAATCTTCTCATTGTTACCTTCTCAGCAGTTGGCCTTGCAACTGGGTCCTTCTGGAGGCAATCATCAATAAATGAACAAAGCTCTGGAGAAAAACCCTTACCCGAAAGTGAGGGAGATGGATCATCCAAAATCTTGAAATCCAAATCGACATACATACATAATAACAGGAAAAAAATAATATGTCAATGGCATCCAGTACTCACGTTTTTTCAGACACAATAGAAGGGACTCTGAACAATCAATTGCCTTCATGCAACATACAAACAAAAGGATGGAAATTCACTATTGAGCATTCATCCAGCAATTAGACTTTGTAGTCGATTATTACCTGCAACATAAGGTTGACAGGCCCTTCATTAGCACTGTAGGGAAATTCACCAGTAGCACATTCAAACAGAGCAAGCCCAAGGCTCCAAATATCAGCAGGGCAAGAGTAATTTTCATTTCGAATTCTCTCAGGAGACATATATGTAACAGTTCCAACAAAAGTTGCACACTGCAATGCAGCAAATATAGTCAGCAGAAAGAGAAGCTCAACGATAATGTAATACTCCCTAATTATTCCAAATGGTTAGTTTATCATCACAAACCATGGCCATTGAATCCTCTAAGCCAGCACTTATACCAAAATCTGTGATTTTTGGCTCCCCTTTGAGATTCACAAGCAAATTCGCAGGTTTAATATCTCTGTGAACCAAGTGCCGAACTCCATGCAAGTAACTCAGTCCCTTCATATAAAAAGACAAAATTGTAAAAACCCAGATAACTAGAACTGGTGTATAACTGAAACTAAAGAAACCACTTACAATCAAGAGCTTCTGCACCATGATTGAAAGTATTGGTTCTGGTATAGTCTTGCCTATACGAAGGATATCTGCCAGAGATCCACCATCCATATACTCCAAAGCTATACTTATTTGTCCCGAGTCCGGAGTATAGAAGGCACCATAAAATTGGACAAGACCTTCGTAGCATGGAGCCTCACACAGTGTTCTTATCTCAGTAAGAAGCTGCTGCCTTTTCTCCTGACGTAAAAAATTTAGTACAAACCAGTATGCAGGATATTTGACTCTTGCCACTAGTAGTTTAGCTATAACATGATTTCTTGCATCTTATCAAGTGAATTAGACCAGAATTTTCAAGACTTCATTATTATAGCAGTCTGTGTTAAATGAACCACGAAGAATGTAACAAACTTGTACCCACCTTCTCAAAAATATTAATCTTTTTTAGGGCAATTATCCGGTGATTGGGGACGTGAATAGCCCTCTGCACAACACTGCTGGCGCCGCTGCCGATAGCCCCAAAAATCCTCATCTCATGAGACGCACACCTGTATGTTTTCTCACCATCATAAACGGAAAATGGTGAAGAAGAAGATGAGGATGAGCTGCATTTTTGCAGGCCCAGCTCATTGATGTTGTAAATGTTGTATGATTTGCTCAGTAAATTCACTGTTCCACCATCTGATAACTGCTTCAACGGATCGAAAGTGGCAATTGGTGACAAAACCAAGAAAATTGCAATTGTATTGAAAGAAATTATTTTTTTTACCATGTAATAATCAGAAGGGTCGATTGTTGACCCAGATGGGAACCCTTTTGCTGCATCAAACAGTGGCACTAGCTTCTTCTTCAACTCCTCCAATCCCGCCATCAAAGGAAGAATAATTATTGAAGCAATTTTTCATATCACGAAGAGCTGGGAAGTTCGGCAGTTTTAAATCGAAGGTTTCTCAGCATATATATTTAATTCTCGATTACGGTTATAACCAATACAACTGTTCCATAATTTCTTCAAAAGTTTCAAAACAATATAATCATTTTCTCGGACCTCCAAGTTCAATTGTACAACGTTTTGTCTGTAATTAATTTTAATTTATCTACAATAATTGATATTCTATATGTTTTATTATGTTAATTTTTTTTAATAAAAGATGTCAAATTTATCGATTTAAAATATTTAACCTATTTTGAATTACGATTTTTTGAACTTAAAACAAAATTTAAACACTCAATAGGAAGTTTGTAACACACGAACATATTAAAATTTAAATATGTAAAAGTCTAAAGGTGATTCTAAACATAATTTTTTTTTTCTCAATATAGCCTCTTAATTTAAAATATTAAAATTTATTTAATTAAATTTTCTAATTTACCCTTAATTTTCAAAGCCTAACTTTAAAAAAAAAATTATAACAGTATAGCCCCCGCTCTGCTTTCGACTTTAAACGAAACATAGGCATAACCCTAATTCAAATAAAAATAAAAGCAAAAGTTCGTCTCCTACAAATATATTTTTGATTTCATATTCTAATAATTTCTCCATGCAAATGAAAATGTTCAATGCTGATGACTAATCTTTCTTTGCCTTTATCTACTTTATTGTTGGACACTTTTTATTTATTTCCAAATATTATTTACGGCTGTGTAGAGAAGAAAAGTTCAACAGACGAAAGATAGAGTTTCGCAGCCGCAGGGTGAGGGTTAAGTAGGGATATTTGCGGTCCGGTTTGGCCGGTTTTGAAGAAAAATTTCGGCCAAATCAATAGATACGGTTTGAGATTTTTTCAAACCAAATCGGCCAAATAATTTAGCTAAACCAAACCGACCAAGCCGAGATAAAACCTCTAAAAATGTTTGCATGCAAAATGTTTCTCTAAAAATGAGTTAAAACCTCCTAGTTATTATGGTGCCACTAAGCTTGTCGTGGTAACCTCCACAACTACAACATCACCATTTAAGAGTTTCGTCTCAATGCCGGTGCACACCCACCCAAGCTCCACTAGTACGAAGGGGTTATAATTTGAAAGCGAATGAATTGAAAATTGACGACTATTATTGTTTAAAATTTGAAGGTATGTAGTTACATCAAGAAACTCCATTTTTTATTTTTAGTTAGTTTTAAAATTAGGGCTGGGGATAAAAAAGTAATATGATATAAGAAATTTATTTATTTTTAAATAGGAGGCGGCATTGAGAAAAAATGTGGCTGTATTTAGAATTACCCGAAGTCTAAACTTCAATTCTATAAACTATGCATTTCTTTTTCTATTTTCAATTTTGGTATTAACTATTATCTGTCTCAAGTAAATTGTCAAATTATTATTTTTTAATTTATTATTTTTTTTTTCTAAAGAGCTATATTTTTTAAATAAAAATCACATATATTTAAACCTACACAAAGAGATGATCCCGAAAAAGCTAGAATATGTGATCTCTTGATCATAATAATGTGCTTTCGCTACTATATTTCAAGCAAGGTGACGCTAAATTATTAAAAATCTTACAAATATAGGAGGGAACATTTTTTCTTGTGATGGAAAATTAATTGTGCTCATAAAAAATCCATATCATTTACGACGTGTATTATAAATATTTTTTCCCAAAATCTTTTAAAACAAAAATATTATGAGTATAGAAAGAGAATTATTGCGAAAATGAAAACTTGAGACAAAAAATAATAATGATATGGCATTTTATGATACGATTTCCTCTTTGGTTATTGTTGATATTCGATTTATCGAGATAAATGGGATACTTAGAATTATTACGGAAAAGCAAGTAAAAGCAAGAAACAATCGATAATATTGAATAGCGAGACCATAAATTGTGATAAAAATAGAAAAGAGAATAGATAAATTTAGGCTAAGTTAAAATGAGCGAAATCCGTGTGGGAACTAGAGAAAATTTGACAGCATTATAGCGTAGTTTAATAATAGAAAAAAGATGTCGAAGAATGAACTCTCAACCCCTATTTATAGACAGGATAGTGGAGATAGTGCTAACAAAACCCTAGCTATCGGCAAGCTCGTACTCGGTGCAAATCTCGGGACGGTCCCGGAATTTTCGGGGTCGATTAAGGGTTGTAACGGTTATGCGCCGCCTGACTTTCGTGAAGAGTCTTGTCCACCTCTCCACCGACCCCCAAATGTGGTCGGTATCAAGGAGCTTTCGGGGTCGGCATCGATCTCTTGCTTTAGGCGATTCTGAGTCTTTTCTATTCTGAGCGGACTTGCGACTTGCAGGCCGATGATTGTTTGGGCCGTCGATCTTAATGGGCCTGGGCCTGGTCCCAACAGTTACTATCAATGATATAGGTGACATTTTTATTAAGGGAAATTCTAAATGCAGCCACACTTTTGCTAAATACAGCCTCCTTAAAAATAAAAAATTCAAATTACTATATACTATCTCAATTTTATCCTTATAACTCACTATTTAGAGTTTTAATTATATAATAAAAATTAAAACATAAAACCTATCATCTCCATACACATTAAAAAAACCAAATTTATCAAATTTTAATCAAAACCCAGTTTTGGAGAAAATCCCAAAATTTTTGTACGGCGAATTAAAGGATGGTGCGATTGTTTGCTTATGCAATCAAGAAGTCCCCATTCTCCAAAAGCACGATCTTGATAGAACCTATATGCAATATTTCAGAAAAAGTGAAGCCCATCGATTTCGCAAGTCTCAACGGTGGTGGCATGATTCGCAGACACACGCAATTGTGCAAATGACAAATTTGTTGGAGAAATAAGTGAATATTCAGGGATGCACAAAAGAGAAATTTATAGTTTATGGAATCTGCATTTGTCAACCATCAATATAGGTTCATAGAGATGATTTATTTTTGCATGGCAGCCTAAAAAAACCACTGCTTCCCCGTCAAAATCATGGAAGCCAAAATACAGTTGATTTTGATTTTTATTTAAGATAAAATTAAATTGGAGGTTATAAGGGTATAATGGTAATAATATATAATAATTAAATTTTTATTTTTTTTAAGGGATTATGTTTATCAAAAATGTGGTTGCATTTAGAATTACCATTTTATTAAATGATACTCCCTCCGTCCCACGAAATTAGTCCCATTTGCCTTTTTTGTCCGTCCCATCTAATTGTCCCATTTCCTAAAATGGCAAACTTTTTTACACTCATCAATAAAATATTAATTCCACTATACTCACTAACATTGGTTATCGTGCCAAAACCAAATGGGACTAATTACATGGGACGGAGGGAGTATATTTTTTGACATAGCCATTTTATCATCTACAAAATTAATTCTTTATACTTAAAATTCTAAACTTATAATTTAATGAAGGGAAAACCCGGAATTATATCCTAGACTATTCGGATTTAGAACATTATATCTCATTCTATTTTTATTAGGGGATTATATCCCACACTTTCATTTTATCAAATTATTATATCCTCCAGTACTAACACTGTTACAAATTTGTTGAGTCACACATTTTGTACTTACGTAACAATGACATGTTTTTTCTTTTTTAAAAATTTCCCAATCATAAAAAATTTTAAACAAAAAACCTGAGTTAACCCTCATCCCATCGTTGTCATCTAAATGTTTCAAGAATCACGTCACCACACCCCGGGGGCCACATTGTCGACGGGTGAGATAAGTTCATGCCCTCCCCCTCCCCCTTAAACCCTATTGAGTCATCTGTTAGTAATTCGGAGACTTTATTGTAAATTTTCGATGAAAATATTTAACTTTGTCAAAATTAAATATTACTAAAATAATCTACGCGACGAGTAGATGACCGTGGTATATTTATTTTTTTAAATCCAAATTCTGATGAGTGAGAAATGAGTCCACAAAGTGACACAGTTGGTGTGATTATTACATAAGGTGGTTATGTAATAAATGATGTCACACATTGATTAATTACAATAATTAATCTATGTATATAAACATAATGGTGGTGGTGTGTAATAATAAGGTGTGTAGTGTATGCGGCATACGGTGGCGTCCTCGCATGCCGACGCCGCTCGCCCCGCCTTGACCATCAGCCTCAGCGAGGCCACTGGCCGAGCGCCGAGTGCCCGTGCCCCGATCCCAGCTCAGTCTCGATCTCGGTCTCGACTCTTGGTTCTCGATTCTTGGCAATTGGTATTTGAGTCCTTGGGCTTGCTTTATCTTTTTGGGCAATCGAAATGAACTTGCGGGCTTAACATGTGGGTTGTTAACGTGGCTGGACCAGGCAATCGAAATGAGCCTGCGGGCTTGACATGTGGGCTGTCAATGTAGCTGGACCAGTCAAGGTGGTGCACACGAAGTATGTGACGTGGCTGATGAGTCAGTGCACGTGTTGAAAATGCATGGCGACAGTTTCAACATGTGGTCAAACACACCACGCGCGCGTCCATTACTGTCGTGTCTCCCGCCTGTAACGGCTCGAGTTAATGGTGTCTTGATGGTTGCGACCGTAACAGACAGACTCCCCTAGGTGGAACATGCCTATAAATAGGCATACATAGGAGCATGTCTCCGGTCCCCTAGACAAGCAACACATAGTCAAATACTGCATCATTTTTCTCATATTGTTGCAATTCCAAACTACTCAGTTTTCACCTCCGTTTAGTTCGCTGGAGCTTTTGCGACTGCTGTGCTACCTCATAAAAGACGAAGCCGTTTTACCTTTGGAGACGATCGCCGGATAGCGAGTACTACGTTGGCAAATTCGTGTTGCAGGAAGAGGGATTCCTCGACTCAGCTCTTGTTTAATTTAATTTTATTTATTTATTTACGTACCTCCAGTACTTGCAGTTCTTTGTATAAAAACTTGCATCACTAAGAATATTTTGTTGCAGTATTCTTAGTCTTGTACAACAAACTATCCAACAACATCCTCCATCAGATGCGTTGCTTGCGGCTGCCACCACAATTTCCATCATTGTGACCAATAGAGCCATCGCAGCTCCCGGCGTCTAACAACACCCTGGCACTCGACTACTAGCCCCACCAGGCCACCACTGCTGCCAACCTCTCCGTCCCCCCCGCTCGCGGTAATAGGGGCAACAACTCACCGTTACTATCGCCGATCTCTTCTTCGTACTACCTTTCCACTCTGCCCATGCTGTTGGCCCTCAGCCACGACAATACTAACCCCAATCTACAGCAGCTATTAACACTTCCTCGATATAGATGCTCAATTCTAGCAGCTGCTAGCGTTATCACACCAAATTCACCCAATTTCAAAAAGAGAATCTTGAATTTGTTAAAAAAGTTGGGTGAGAAATGCACAAGATGAAGATGCCATTAATGAATTATGTGGCGACGTTTGTCATCGATAAAGGGGCGTTCAAAGTTTAGATACATTTATCAAGAATGATGATGTTGTTGAAGTTCAAGCGAGTTGAAGTTGATGAAGATCACGAGTTGCACTCTAAGTTGAAGAAGAAAGCTGCGTGTTTAGAATGATAAAGTTTTTGTTATTTGTTTTATTAAGTCCAATTCTTTTGCTTTTCTTTTTTGTGCCACGTGCAAAGTTGTTTTCTCTCCTTGTATATATCTGAGTTTGTAGTTGTTTTCATGTGAGGAATAAAAAGGATAGTAGAAAATTGTAACCCAAATTTCTTTGAGCTTGCTATCATGAATTCTTCACCATTTTTACATGGTATCAATACCATTCAATATGGGATCCTATTTATCCCGATGATGGGGCCCAACTTCTTCCGATGATGGAATCCTCGTGAAGTTCTACGCTGTGCGTGAGGGGTGTTGAACAATCTCACATCGACCATGGACCTGAGAATATACCACTGTATAATGGTGAAAGTCCCCTCTCCTTACAAGCCAATTTTGTAGGAAAAGATGAAGAACTTTACAGATGTTAACGGTGAGGAAATGGATCTGAGAAAATTATCAGAACTCTAATTCTTGAAAAACAAAATTGTTCAAATTCCATCTCAGTTTTTCCTTTTTCTATTTGAAAATCTTGATGACTAAGAAAAAAAAAATACACCATTGCCATGTAAGCATTAAATATGTGATTCGATAAGTTTATAACGGCCTTAATAATGGAAAATATAATTATCTAATAAAATAATAATGTAGGATATAATTCCTTAATAAAAATAGAATGAAATATAATTCCCAAAATTTAAATAATCTGGTATATATTTCAGGTTTTTCCCACAATTAATTAAACTAATAATTTTGTTATAAAAAGATAGATAATAGCGCTAGTGATCTTTCTAATTTCTTTTTAAAAATCCAACACGAGCCCCCAAATAAAAATTCCAAAGTTTCTCATAATAAACAATAAATTAAGAAAATAAAAATAAAAAGAAAAAGAAAAAGTGATGCGGTGATGGTAGAAGAAAATAGGCTAGGAGAAGAGCCTCAAGGGGCAGGTAGAAACGAGAAGCAGCCGTGCTGAAGGAGCTGGTAGTGCCGCCGCCGCTGCCGCTGCCGCTGATGAGGTCATGTCCAACGGTACGTGCAGAATAATTGAGCCTCAACAACCGATTAGGGTTTCTTTGCAGATTGCATGCGCAGCATTTCACAATTTTTAGGTTTACCGGTAGCTCTTCTGATAAAATGTTGTGCCTGATTTTTTTTATTGTATCGAATTGATTTTTTGCATTTGGAGCGAGTGCTTTACCAGTAATTATCTGTTGGACCCTGCAATTTGCCGAAGAAGAGTTGGTTGTTTGTTAATTTGGTATGTTTCAATGTTCCTTGATGGTTGCAACATGAGATGCTTGGGTTTGACAAAACATTGCTCGGTTTAATGGCTGCAATATTAGTGCTAGATGTTAGGCCTCTAATCTATGCCATTTTGGCTATGTTGATTGTACTTTTCCTCCCATTATGTAATTGTTTCTATAAAATTAAACAGATAATGAATCTTTCGATGATTAGTTATCGTGAGATTTTGTGCAGATACGTTTTTGTTTCATGATGATCTGAGGGAAACCTAACTTTGTTGTATAACATGAAAATGTGTCTTTTATTAATTTTTGTAGTTCGTGTGTTCGATATTGAAGTGGTGTTATGGTTATCTTTAGCTCGAATTCTTTCTTTTTCTAGAAGTTTCGCCAGTTTACTCAAGAGTGAATTAAATGATGGTAAAGTTGCTATTCTAAATTATGGTTCCATGTGAAGAAGATATGATGGTGCTCCTGAGAAATGAACAAGAGTCAGAAATCAGTCGGGCAAAAAAGAAGAAGAAGCAGGATGGAGCATCTCGTCCTGCATGCTCTTGGGTGCATTTTAGGTACTCCATTCAGGGATTCTAGTATTGTTATTTCAAGAACATTTCTGTTTCCATTTAAATTCATTCTCATGATTCCAATTATTTATTTTTTTGTAGTCGTGAATTTATCAAGGAGTACACTGCTTCCCATCCTGAATCGTCAGGCTTGAAAGCGGTAGATCATGTCTTATATTGCAATGCAGTTATTCACTTAATGAATTGGGTGCAGTGGGGAGATTTTTGAATAAATGTTCTGATGAGCAATCTTTGATTTAGGCCACAAAAGCTGCATCAGATACTTGGAAATTGATGACTCCAGAAGAGAAATCAAAATACACTAATCGTGCCCGTGAAGTATGGGATAAATACTTGAGCAATACCCCAGCGCGTGTTCCCAAGCCAAGAAGACAAGTATTCTCAAATACTTACTTATTTAGTAGTTTAAATGATATTGGATCCTCATCCCTTTTAATGATTGACCCTCATGATGCAGACCAAGCTTGTCACTAGATGCTCTCCTGGTCGATTATTGAATGTGTTGCAACGGCTCACACCTGAGCAAAAAACTGCTGTAAAGAGCATGGGATTTGGTAGTATCCTTAACCTCAGATGCCGAACTCTGCGACGCAGTCTGTGTCTTTGGTTATTAGAGAAGTTTAATACTGTCCGACGCAGCTTGGAAATTTGTGGCGAGCGCATTCCTTTGACTCCCAGGGATGTTGAATTGGTGATGGGATTGTCTTCTAATGGGAAGGATGTGGTTAACTCTGGACCTGATGAGTTAATTTCCGAATTGCGCAAGAAATACAATGCTACAAATCGTGGAATTTCTGTCAGACTCCTGGAAGAAAGGTTGGCTGTCCCAGAAGCTGGGGAGGATTTTAAAAGATCTTTTCTCCTTTATGTGTTAGGCACTCTTATATGCCCGACGGCAAGGCTGGATGTTAGTCCATCGTTTTTCCATTTTTTGACAAACATGGACATTGTCCATCAATATAACTGGGGGAAATTTTTACTTGATCGGCTAGTTAGAGAGGTAGCTCGCTATCGCCAAGGGAAGCAGCGCGCGGTTGGTGGTTGTCTTCTGTTTCTCCAGGTGAAACTCAATGGAATTTTATTTTTGCTGACATTACTTATCGTGACTCTAACCTTTTTTCTTTCCCACAGCTCTTTTACTATGAGAGTGTTGCTGTTGGAGAACCATCCGAACTATCCCCTGCTATATTTCCCTGCCTATCTTCTTGGGGTGAGGAAGAAATCAGTGAGAGAGAGAAACAAGAACGAGAACTTGGCGGTTATGGATGTGGAGAGGTATGCTGCACGAATACTATATGCCCTTATTGTATTAGTAGATAATCGGATTAAAATGTTTTTTTGCAGGTAGTTTGCAAGGAAAGAGGCCTTGGGATGGGAATGATGGGTTGTAGGACCCAATTAGACAGCAGTCATCTAGAATTATTACCACCAGAGGAAGATTACTCTATACTCGAGCCAGTTGGCTATGAGGTAGTTAATCTGGAGATTCTTTTCATCTTGATTGTCATTAATGTGTTGATTCTTAGGTTATTATCCATGAGTTTGAATGTCGACATTCAAAATTCCCTGATGATTTACTTCTAATTCTATCCGTATATTCCCAATCTAAGCTTATGGAAATTTACATACAGGCTGGGGAAGATCAAGTTAATGGGGGCATGATCACTGCTGAGGTAATAATGGTTACAATTTTGGTATTTAAATATTGTAAGAACCGTAATCTATTGCTAGTTGTGTGTGATATAGGACATAGATACTAGGAAGCCAGGCGTACTTAAAAGAAGAAAAACCCGTGAAACAAAATGTGTGATATCCATAGCAACTTAAAATGCATTTGAGTGAACTACAGTCTATATGTATAGGATACTCTCATTATGCATAATTCTCTTTTGTAGAGTATTAGTTGGGAGGATACCATGAAATGGAAAAGTTGAATGTTATCTTATCTCAGGACAATATGCCTGTCGTCTGTGTGGATATTGAAATTGGTGATCCAGTGAGAGCACCTTGCCGAAATGCGCACTATGGTTGTGCAGAAGTTGTGGATTACAACAAGAGAAGAGAGCACGAAGAAGTCTGTATGTGTTCGCCATGTGCTTGCCCACTTGGGAAGTGCCATTTTGTGGGGTCGTCAACGCAGTTGTCTGAGCATTTTAGCAGTCAGCACTGGGACTCAGGGAGACGGTTCCAGTACAACTGCCCTCTACCAGTGACATTGAGCGAGAATGAAGCTTTCCTAGTGCTGCAAGCAGAGAAAGACGGCATACTTTTTGTCCTGAATAAAGGAACAGAGAGTATTGGGCATACAGTGATGATAAGTTGCATAAGCCCCAGCTCATCCAAGGAACAGTATCTGTATGACATTGTATCTGAAAGAGGAAATAGTTGTCTGAGATTGAAGTCGTACACAAACAATTTCCCAGGTAGGGTTGAAGGATCTCCTCCTGTGGATTTCCTCTTGGTTCCTTTTGGTTTTTTAAACCTAACTGGCAACCTAGACTTAGAAATGTGTATATGGAACTCAACTGATATAGGACCTGATTGATTCACCTTCATCATCATTCTCTCTCTCAAAGTGTTTCTAGTTTTCTTTAATCAGTTTTAGCCTCTTTCTTTTTGGGTTATGGATTCTAATTGGTATAGGGTTTTTAATAAAAATTATTAACGACTTATTCCATGAAATTGATTGATAGAGTTCTCAGGTCAACCTATTGTAGATACTAGAGAGATAAGGAAGAATATCTTTATTAACCAATCTGTCATTATGTTTATTAAACACATGCTTTTTACTTATAAACTAGAAATGTATAAAAGAAGATAAAATTAAAGGAAGAAAAGAACCAAATAAAAGTTGTAGTTGCGGAGAGAATCAAGGAACAAGAACAATTATTAGGGGTATTAATCAATATATATATATATATATATATAACGATAAAGCTGAATCACCAACGAACCAGAATGAAGCACGCTTCATCTTCTACAAATCATCAAATTTGGAATCCCAAAATAAATGGATTTTATCGATCTTATAGATATAGAATTCATGTATTTTGATATCAATGAGATGATACCCTTCTTGCTAATACTACAAAATTTGTGCACTAATGGTAATTATATATAGTTTGTAACTATTGTTAGATTTCTTTTCTTCTTTCTTAAATTAATGGAACATATAAAGTTTGAGACATATAAAAACCCACCCATAAGTTGTTTTGTGTTAAATCCTCAAAAATATAAAAAAAATAATTGAAAATATTCTTTACCCCAGAGTCATGAGTAACATATATGTTGAAACTTGTCTATTTTTTTGAGGCATTGTTAAATCTTGTATTCTTTTGACTCTGTATATATATCCAAAAAGTAATAGTATCGAATCACATGCTATCAAGTGGCAGCATGTGAGTGGATGATCGCAATAAATTTTTTAACAAACTCAGTGTCATGACATTGTTGCACCAAAATTTCTTTTTTCATATTTTTTAATTTACTTTATTATTATTATTATTATATTGATAGACATTTTATAGAATCTCACAGCTAGTTTAAGCCTTAAACAAGTATAGAAGTAATTTTTAATATCTATAAATATATTATTTTGACTCTGTATTTGACTTTTATTATTTTTTATTCCGAGAGGTGGTTAAAGAGCATTTTGTTTTCTTTCAAAAAATGGTAGAAAACTTGTTCATACAAAGAGAGAACTTTGAACTGAAATTTCATAATCACAGCCTTTTCTCCCTATTCCCACAAAATAGAAATGCAGGCCCTCTAAAACAGTATAAATAGAGAGAGAGAGAGAGAGAGAGAGAGGAAGCAAAATGGGAGCTCTGAAGTATCTTTCAAAGCTATGCATTGCCACCACAAACAGAAGCAAAAGGAAATCAATGCAGGTACTCATCAACCATCCACATTGCAATTCTTACATACACACATGTTGGTGTTGTACAATATTTGATTTCTTGTTGCTTTGGGCTTTTGACTAACAGACGGTGGATATCAGAGTAAAAATGGACTGTGATGGATGTGAGAGAAGAGTAAAGAATGCTGTCAAAAAGATGAAAGGTTTCTTCTCTTTCCACTCCTCCAACCCCTTCTTTCTTCCAAACTTCATTTCTACCAGAAATTAAATTGTTTATTAAACCACACTCATGCACATTGAAGTTCTTGATAATTACTTGCACATATAAGGAACTCTCAGCATTTATATTTACATTGTTATACCAAATTAATTTTTTAATGCTGCTAAAGTTATCCATCTTTATATATGCTTTCTTTTGGAGTATAATATTTCTCCACATATATGATAAGTATAACATTTTATACTTGTGTTGTGTGTGCAGGAGTGAGATCTGTTGAAATAAACAGAAAGCTAGGGAGAGTGACAGTGAACGGGTACGTTGATCCAAACCAAGTACTGAAGAGAGTGGCAAACACAGGAAAAAGAGCTGAGTTCTGGCCTTTCATCCCATACAACGTAGTCCAGTTTCCTCATGTCTCTCAAGTCTACGACAAAAAGGCGCCGGCGGGCTTCGTCCGGAACGTTCAAGCTGCAGCTGCACCACCTCCCATGTCCAATGCAGCTGAAGAAGATGCCATCACACATCTCTTCAGTGAAGACAACCCCAATGCCTGCTCTATCATGTGAATCTACCTACACACATATATCATATAGTTTTACTTCATCATCAGATGAGTGAGAATAAGTATTTGAGGCTACCTATTATCTGCATGAAATCCAAGAGTTCAATATTTTTGGCTTCATTTTACTGGTCATGCTCTTGCTTTATTATTATTTTTTTTTCCAAAGAAAACAACATGACTTTAATTTTTAGGGTTGTGTTACATTAACTTTAGTGGCTACTTGTTGCACACACTTGAGATGGATTCTTGTGTTGGGCAGTGGGTTTTTCCTGTTAACAACTTATTCCATCTACCAACCTTTATCATTAAGGTGGAGGCCCTTTTTTCTTCTTCTTTATTCTAAAACACTGCTAATGTCTACGATACTACATTTAAAGATGTTCTTCCATTGCAAAAGCTCTAAATATATAACCTTTTTTTTTATTTTGACCAACTGTTTTACAGATTTTCAAATATTAATATATTTAATGTTGAACGGTTGAAATACTTTACTCTAAAAATTCCTAGTCTGCAATATTTTAAAGTTCGCCATTTTCTTGTGCATGAGACTATAAAGACTAAAGTAGTAGTTTATAATTCTTGAACTCTAAATTTTACCCTATAGTTATTACAATATGATCTGTAAAATTAGAAGTTTCTAATGAATCTTGTGTGCATCTTATTCTAAAGTTATTATATATAGCTAGGATTTCTATTATATATATATAATTGGATCGTATGTTAAAAGCTCTCTATATATTAAATAAGAATAAATTTTAATCATTTATTTTGTTGATCTAGTTATAATAATTCAGGATTTATTAGATAAAAATTAGACACATATTATATCGAAATATGAGCACATGAACATTTAATTCCTTATGTCTCTCAAGTTTGGATCCTTCGAGATGAAAACATCTTGATGTCATAAGAAAGTTATTTGTCCATTTCCTGTTCGAGATGTAGTAATAATAAAAATATTTTACTTGTGCCTAAGAGATTCTGGGTTCGAGCTTTATTGGGATATTTGAGTGTGTAAATTTAAATTAATGCATTATAATTCAGGAAAAAAAAAAAAAGAAATTTCTTCGTACCTTCCTCAAGGTATAGTGTTAAAAGCAATTTGACTATGACCCGTGTTCATGGTATGAGCTTCCCAGAAGATTTTGGGTATGTGAATTTAAAAAATGCATTATTATTCAAAGAAAAACTTTCCCATTGTTACCTTAATCCAAGCGCAGCAATGAAAACTTATTGCATTACATGTGATCAAAAGATTACGAGTTTGAAATATATTCATCGAAATATTTAGGTGTGTAAGTCTAAATAAATGTATTTCTATTAAAAAAAATCTACTTATCTGACTTCGAAGTGTAGTGAACGGTGGCTAAGTATTTTGTTTAGGCAAAAATTTGCGTTAGGCACGCCTAAACGGTTTAGGCGGGTTTTATCCATACCCAAATGAGTTCACTCATCCCAAATAGGGTTTATTAATCCCCAATTAAAGTATATTAGATGAGTTTGGGTTGAATTAATGGATAAAATCCGCCTAAACTGTTTAGACGTGCTAACCTGAGACCCTCCCTTTTATTTATGACCAAATAATATATGTTCACGTATAAGAAAAGATACCCTCTCCAATATAAAAAAATAAAAATAAAGCTACCTCAAAATGTGCTTACTTTATCGTATGGTTGGGGTGTGTTGGTGTATTGCATACGACGACCCTACCCGGCCCGGCCCACTACCTTTTTTTTATTTTTTAAATTCAAACATTAATTTTAGTCAAAAGTATACATATTTTTTTTAATTTTAGTGCCAACTATTTTATTTTAAAATTTTATATCCAAACTAAAAAAAAAATTCAAATCTAGGTCGAAGAAATTTTCCGGCATAAAAAAAGTGATAGGGTATGTCAGAAACTCATGTCATATTAAAAAATTGATACGTTGTAAATCAAATGATGTGGGTTTATGGCATACTCTGTCAACTTTTTTATGCCGAAAAATTTATTTGTACTAGATTTGAATAATTTTTATAATTTGAACATAAAAATGTAAAATGAAATAATTGGTACAAGAATTGAAAAAAAATGAATAGTTCAGATTAAAATTAATATTTTGGCCTATTTTTTAGGGTAGAAAAAATATCATTAATATATAATACGTAACATACTCTAATTTTAAATTTTCGGTTTTTATGATTTATAAAAATAAAAACTAAACATATCATGGAAACAGAAAAGGTGATTTTAATGAGTCTCAAACAACAATTAACTAGGAAAAGTGATCGGTGCAAGTGCAAACCACACGAGCGGTGGCAGCAATCGCCGGAATATATATATATATATTATATAATTATGATAACTGAAATTAGAACATACTCCCTCCGTCCCGGTTAAATTGTCCACATTTGACCGAGCACAATAACAAATGCATGTGAGATGTAGTGGGTGTTAGTGGAATGAATATTTTATTGATGAGTGTGAAAAATTTGTTATTTTAGGAAAGTAGACTAATAGTCTAATATTCTGGGACAGACGAAAAAGGAAATGTGGATAATTTACTTGGGACGGAGGGAGTATATAATTAACAAATGAAATGATCTAATATTATGACAATTGATCATTTACATATCAAATGCTAAAATTTATTACAAATTCTGAAAAACTTCATTGTACACAACATTTGAAGTTTCCGTCACACTGTTATTGTCTTTGTTACAAACTAAGATCTTTAATCCAGCGAGACTTGTGACCCTAGATACAACTACATATAACTGCCCATGAGAATACACTGGTTTGCTGAGTAAAATTCCTACATGCGAAAATGACTGCCCCTGACTCTTATTTATTGTCATAGCATATGATACTTGTATTGGAAATTGTCTTCGCTGAAATTTGAATGGAATTCGAGGATCAGATGGAATAATTGTCATCCTGGGAATTAATACCTTATCACCAACATTCTTTCAACTTAAAATCTTGGCCTCAATTACATGATTACCAAGTTGTGTCAAAATCAACCGAGTATCATTGCATAAACCAACTAAACAATCAATATTCCTTAACAACATAATTGGTGTCCCAACTTTTAATGTCATATAATGATTTGGTAATCCACAACATTTCAATGTATTCAAAAATTCTGGAGTGTGCACCTCGTTAAAAACATCAGATATACTTTTCGTTCGACACAATGAATCCGAACTTAAGTATACTTTGTCAATATTGTTATTCAATGATAACATATACTGATTAACTCTCTCAACCACATTATTTGTAGTTGCCAAAATAGCTCTATGCTCCAAAAATGAAAAATCATTTGGTTGACCCAGATTTCCATTCTCAATTGATGCAACCCAATCAGCAAATTCTTTAAGTTGTGAAGACTGCATTTCATCACGAATTACATTCAAACGCATGTTCTTCGTCAATCTCAAAACACATACGTGACGCCATAAATACGATGAGTTAATTGTTGCATTAACTACATCACATATGTTGCCTTTTTGAATGACGAGCAAAATTTGCCTGAAATCACCTCCAAACACAACTGTTTTTCTTCCAAATGGTAGATTATAGCTTTGTTTGTTTTGTAATCGCATTATATCTAAATATAATTAATATTAGGGGTGAATACGGTTTAGTAACTAATCAAATTGATAGAATTGAAGTAATTTGACTGAGTTGGTCAATGAAGAATTTGGCTTCTCAGTTTGAAATTTTCAAATTATATAATTTGAATCGACTGATAATTTGTCAAATAAAACCAGTTATTTGGGTTGGACCGATTAGTTATAATATAAATATTTAAATTATATATTATAATAAAGTAGAATGTAATACAATTAACCTTTCTCACAATATTTATATGTACATGTTTTATTTATCTTATATTGTCTTTTAGTGTCCACACTATAACTTACTTTTTTATTTTAAATTTTTTCAACAATTTAAATATTGGTAATATATATATATATAGGGAGCGGATCCAGTGAGAAAAATTTTAACATGAGAAAGTGAGAAAGATGTTTGATTGTATTCACGTCATTGCTTGATTGAATTCATGGCGTTACTTGATTACGATATTATTTTATTGTGCTTTAGTTGTTGCTTGACTATTTTATTGCTTTATTGTGTTTTAGTTATTGCTTGATTAAATATCAAGCATTGATCTTTTTAGATCTGATGGACATGATTCATTCTTTTTTCTTACATGTGGATTTTTTCTCACATGATCTTTCCTCTCTCTCTCTCTCTCTATATATATATATCTCATCTGGGAGGTGGTTCACATATGATTACAAGTCTATATATATATATATAGGGTAGTGATTAGGTGATAATAGGATTTCCCGTATTAAATGCGAAAAAATTTGAGTCATTAAATATTGCAATCGACGGCTCATATTAAACGAATCCCGTCCAATTTTCGGTGCATTTTTTGCACATACTCAATGCATTAAAGGGTAAAAATGTGAAAAATATTTATTCAAAAATTTCATTTTGTGCAGTTCATAAAACATAATATGCATACATTCGATTTAAAAATGCAATATTTTGGGCATAAAACTGCGGCATATAATCAATGCAAAAAATGCACTCAATATGAATACAAAAAATGCATATGCTTTAGAATAAAAATGCATCTTATTCAAGTTAAGAATGTATCATTTGATGCAAAAAAATGCAGATATTTGGGAACATTTTTATGCATAATTGATGTATTTTTTATCCTGAACATAAATATAACGAAAAACATATACCAACTGAATATAAAATCATGATTTTCGTGCGAATTTTCTAAATTTAATATATTCAATATGGATATCATATGAATTGTCGTAAAAATACGTTTAATTTGATATATGATTCGTAAAAAATAGATTTGAATCGAGAAAAATATAATTATTTGTTTATAATAGGGGGAAAGAGAAAATTAGGAGAGGGAATGTTTTGATCTAAAGATAGAGAAGACAATTATTCAAACTTAAAGGCTAAATTACTAAGATATTCAAATTACCTTATTTATTCAATTAATTCTGAATTATCACAATCATTGGATCAACAAAATAAAGGATCCAAATTCTTTCAAAAACTATTATTATATGATCACTACTCTCTCTCTCTCTCTATATATATATATATATATCCTACGCTTATGTAATTGTATTTCTTGAAATTATTTAATATTTTCTTGATTAATTTTAACGAGTCTTTTTATAATGATAATGATAAAATCAATAGCTTCTTCATATTATCAATTGCTCATGTCTTTGTCAGGTTTAATAGCAATTATAATTTGATTTATTATCGACATGCACAATTTATATAATTATTTATGTGAATGTTGTTGGATAATTATTTATATATGAATAATATTTTAAAAATTATTATGTTTGAGAATTATTATTAAAGAATCATTTTGCATGCTAAAAAATTATTTGTTTTCATAAAAATAAGTTTTCTAAAAAATAAGAAGGATTGGTTTGGTCGATTTGATTTCAAAGATTAACTAGTATTGCACCCACGCGATGCGTGGTAATTTTAATTACTCAATATTTTTCTTATAGATAAACAATATGAATTTTTTCAATGTGTAAATCATAAGAATATATTAACATATACAATTAATATCCTTTTAAAAAATATTAAATTGTCCATATATTAGAGATAGCTCATGAATTGTGTAATTGAGTGGGCGGTGTTCAGTTACAATTTTATCAATAAACATAACCATTGAGTAGTCTTTCGAAGAGCTCCTCTAATTAAACACTTGTTGCGATACTTCATGTTGGTCGATTTATAATTGATTATTTGAAATAACACCGATGTAAAAGGTTGATAGTAATAAACACTTTTGCAACTAAATATTTGTACTAAATTGGACAATCGACAACTTATGTCATTTCCAGTCTGTCTCAATGGACTTATAGTGACAAAAAATTTATTCATTTATTGAGTGAATTTCAACTAAATAGTTGTATATTGGTTGCTAGTTCCTCTTGAACTTATCAATTGATATCATTTACAATATATCTAGTTGTCAGTTCCTTCTGAACTGTCAACTAATACTACTCAAACTCAGCTGATCAAAGCTCAATCATGCCAGTTGATAATTTCTTCAATTAGTTTAAGTGATTGGATCAGTTAAATTGGTATTCTCTAGTTAGTTCTTCCAAATGCACAATCTTTGATTGGTCGGGCCTAAACTATTATATTTTCAAAACCTAGAATTTACAATACTAAGACCAATACTAACTTTGTCATCTTTATACAATAATTGTAGTTCACTGACTTTTTTATCAAAACTATATAATATTCCTAACATGAATAAATGTATTATTTATAGAGTATATATTTGTAATATTACAATCCATATCCATTTTATTTACTCCTAATATTTTGTTTGATTTTATTTTATAATCATCTATTAGTTTCTAATTCAAAATAATGTTTATATATATATATATATATATATATATATAGGGTAGTGATTAGGTGATAATAGGATTTCCCATGCTAAATGAGAAAAAATCTGAGCCATTAAATATTTCAATCTACGGCTCAGGTTAAATAAATTCCGTCCAATTTTCGGTGCATTTTTTGCACATACGCAATGCATAAAAGGGCAAAAATGTAAAAAATGTATATTCAATAATTTCATTTCGTGCAGTTCATAAAACATAATATGCATACGTTCAATGTAAAAAATGCAACATTTTAGTTATAAAACTGCAGCATATAATCAATGCAAAAAATGCACTTAATATGAATACAAAAATGCATATGCTTTAGAATAAAAATGCATCTTATTCAAGTTAATAATGCATCATTTGATGCAAAAAATGCAAATATTTGGGAACATTTTTTATGCGTAATTGATGCATTTTTTTATCCTGAACGTATCAATGTAAAAAATGCACTCAATATGAATACAAAAATGCATATGCTTTAGAATAAAAATGCATCTTATTCAAGTTAATAATGCATCATTTGATACAAAAAATGCAGATATTTTGGAACATTTTTTTATACGTAATTGATGCATTTTTTATGAGTAATTGATGCATTTTTTTATCCTGAACGTATCAATGTAAAAAATGCACTCAATATGAATACAAAAATGCATATGCTTTAGAATAAAAATGCATCTTATTCAAGTTAATAATGCATCATTTGATGCAAAAAATGCATATATTTTGGAACATTTTTTATGCATTTTTTATCCTGAACGTAAATATAATGAAGAACATATACCAGCTGAATATAAAATCATGATTTTCGTGCGAATCTTCTAAATTTAACATATCCAATATGGATATCATATGAATCGTCGTAAAAATACGTTTAATTTGATATATGATTCGTAAAAAATAGATTTGAATCGAGAAAGATATAATCGTTTGATTATAATGGGAGGAAAGAGAAAATTAGGAGAGAGAGTATTTAGATCTAAAATAGAGGAGACGGTTACCAAAATTAAAACAGCAATTACTACCTTACCCTTATTTCCATAATGATGCGTGAATTAATGAAGGAGTAGTTTAAATCTGAAGCGTCGATCTATATAAATAAACAGCCCAGATTTATTCTCATTTAGCATGGGAAACTCACTTATTATATGATCACTACTATATATATATATATATATATATAGGGGGCTGATCTGGTGAGAATAGCCCTTATCATGAGAAATGAGAATAAATCTCGTCCATATATTTGCCAACATCAACGATCCAGATTACATAAGAGCTTTAACAAAAAACGCGGCATAATATCCTCATTTTACTTCATTTAAGGGCAACATAGTCATTACGAACGTACATGGCGCAAGAGTTGTATTTTGTTCATTTTATGTATTATATACTTCATTTTATCTTACTTATACTTTATTAATCTCAATTGCGAATCATTATAAAATAAATTCGATTCGAATTTTGATGTTACACGTGACATGCATTTTATCTTAGCAGTTCTTCATTATATATTAGTTATTCTTCATTTTATCTCAATTGTGATTCATTATAAAATAAATTCGATGTGAATTTTGATGTTATATGTGACATGCATTTTATTTTAGCAGTTCTTCATTATATTTTAGTCATTCTTCATTTTATCTCAATTGTTGCTCATTATAAAATAAATTAAATAAAAATAAAATCAAATTTTCAGAAAAAAATGATTTCAATACTCTTCATTTTATTTCCTATATACATCATTAAATGAAAAAAATCAAATTTTTAGAAACAGTTCTCTTCATTTTATCTCCTCTATAAATCATTAAATGGAAAAAATTAAATTAAATAAAAATAAAATCAATTTTTCGGAAAAAGTATTTCAGTTCTCTTTATTTTATCTCCTATATACATCATTAAAAGAAAAAAAATTAAATTTTTAGAAACATTTCTCTTAATTTTATCTCCTCTATACTTTATTAAATGAGAAAAATTAAATTAAATAAAAATAAAATTAATTTTTCAGAAGAATATGTTAAGTTTATTTTATCTATTTAAAACTTCATTAAATTAGAAAATTCAATTAAATAATACTCCCTCCGTCCCAAAACATTAGTCCTGTTTTCCTTTTTCGTCTGTCCCAAACATTAGTCTTGCTTTCCTAAAATGGAAAATTAATACACACTCATTAATAAAATACTAATTTCCTCTATCTCACCCGCGTTGGTATCTGTGCCGGAATGAAACAAGACTAATGATCCGGGACGGAGGTAGTAATAAATTTTAATTTAATTTTAGAGTATTGGATGACTCAACAAGACAATCGAAATCTTGTGAAAAATAAAAAAGAAAAGGAATTACAGATCCAAATATGTAATAATGAAGTTCGCGGAGGATAAAATGAAAATGGAAATGATTTGAGAGAGATACCATCAGTTTAAATGACAATGATACCCTTAAATATGTAATAATGAAGTTTGCGGAGGATAAAATGAAAACGGAAATTACTAAAGCATGACCGCAGATCTTGTGAAATCAAAGGCTGAGATTTATTCTCATTTCTTACATTAACATCTATTCTCATATGATCTAACCTCTCTCTCTCTATATATATATATATATATTTAATATGGATGAGTTTTACTTCATAATTAAAAATTCTTAATGGTAAATAAATCTTATTATTTTTAAATATGTAATAATCTTCTACATTTTATTATTGAAATATTTTGAATTCTCAACCTTTCACTTTTCTTTCTCATTTTGATATATTAAAGAAAATAGAGTGATGTCCTACTACTGTATTTTATATTATTTTCTTTCTTATGTGAAATTTTTTCTAAAATAAAAATAAATGCTTCTTAACTGATTGATTAATTTAATACAAATTAAAAGTTTAGTTTATAAACCAAAATTTGAAGAGATTGTGCAATATATAAATTAAATTAAATGTATTAGGGCTTAATTAGTGTTGGATATGATATATATTAAATTGAAAATAAAAAAGGAGGAAAAGATTCTCACATATTTAAAATAATATATTGATATAATTTCCTTTGAATTGTGAAACCTTTAAAATTACGTATTTTTTAAAATTTTAATATGTAATTATTTGATATCCATATCTATGTATAGATGAAATATTTTTGTTGCATTAATATGCTTTACTTTCCAATTAAAGAAGGTGTTGGATATATTGTAATCCTTCAATTTTTGTCTGTTCCACCATATTAGTCTAATTTCCTAAAATAGAAAAAAAATTCTTCATATAAAAATGGGTGATTCTATTCATAACCCCCAATTTTCTCCTCATAACCCCTTAAATAATTGAAATTCAAATATTTTTTGAAATGGACATTTGTCCTTGTAAGCTCAAAAACCAAATCTAATACACAGATAAATAAACAAAAAATTGAACCCCTAACATTTTTTGTTGCCTCCGCATGCGACATTGTTTTTTTTTTTCTTTTTTTTTTAAGACCGCAATTTATCATATTTTTCATTATTGAAGGTATCAAGTTAATTAAAAATTATAAATTCATAAAATATTTTGTAGATCAATTTTTTTTATTTTCCATTGTAAAAGAAATTATGTTAAATACAAAAGTTCGGTATTCATATATAGACTATATGACATAGTAATTCTATTTGTTCTATTTCTTCAAATTAGGTTGTGTGGTGCTTTCATCTTCTTTCAATTCAAATTACCCCTAAATTCAAGATAAGTTACTTAGTTTTAAAACATTATTTTTTAACTGTTTTTCATTTGTTTTTATTCTTTCATCATTATATTTGGAAGCTGATTTAATTGCATCATGTTACTGAAAATTTTGTTATGAGAGTTATATAGTAAATTTGCAGGGAAAAAAAAATTTAAATTCGATCTAATTTTATTCAAAACATAAATTATTTGAGAGAACTGGATGAACAATTGGAGAATTTTAAAAAATCACTAAAAGCAAAGAAGAAAAAAATTGTACTGGATTTATTATTTTGTAATTATTTGTAAATAATATAAAGGACCGTATTTAATATTTATTTGAGGCTTTAATATTTTTTTGGCGTTTGGTATTTGGGGGGCTATAAGTGTCCATTTAAAAATTGTAATACCACAAGCTTAATTAAGCTTTGTAAGGATTTGTATCTTTATAAAGAAGAGAATTCTATTGTGTGTGAAGCATTTGAATTTATTTGAGTAGAACGGTATGAATAAGGTTGGAGAAATTTTAATTATGTTACGATAAATCGTGGAATCGGAAATTTTGGAAGAAGGAATTTATTGAGTTGATTATATGGGAAATTGGAGGAATTCCAATTATTTTGAGAAGTTATAAAATAATATGAGTTATCATATTATTATTAAGGAAATATGATATGGAATTATAAGAGTTTATAATCATAATCCATACATTATATTATGAAGGAAGTATAAATAGGAAGAGGATGTATAGTATAAGTTTTTCCAGCTTATATTATATCATAGAGAGAGAAAGTTAGAGAGAGAGACTCTCACCCTTCACCTCAAACCCGCCGCCTTTCAGTCCATTTTCCGGCCACCTCCGGCGACATCTCGGCGAGCCATTGTAACCATCTTGTAGCTGCCATTGAGAGCTTCGTTTTGACTACTCGTGGGCTCCGAGGGAACGAGAGACGAGAGAGATATCAGAGATTGAATTTGAGGTGGGTTTTAAGTTGCGATTCTAGTATATTATTATTCCGGCCAAATTCCGGTGATTTGACCGTAGATTCGGGATCCCCATTGTGTAGGGAACGTTTGGCTGTAGAGAAACATCAATTTGGACGCCGGAAAACATCAACCGCCGCCGTGATCGGAGGATTTCCGGCGAGGTAATTTATGTCCCCAGTTTTTGTCATATTTCCGTGTTTAACTAGCATATTTGAGGTCCTTGTAGTCCGGGGAGTCCGAATATATATTTGCATGTGTCATCGGCCGAAGGAATCGCGAGATTTCGCGAGTTGCAGGTTCAGCTCCGGCGAACCCGTGAGGGAGATGACCTCTGTCGGTCGACAGAGATCATGTCGATTGACAGGGAGGGTCGATTCATGGGGTTGAGTCGAGTCGAACCTGTCAATCGACAGGAAGTGTGTCGATCGACAGGGAGGGTCGATTCATGGGGTTGATATCGAGTCAATCCTGTCGATCGAGAGGAGGTATGTCGATCGACAGGGAGTTCGACAAGAGGAGGATATCGAACCACACCTGTCGGTCGACGGAGATCATGTCGATCGACAGGGAAGGTCGACACCCGTTATGTCGACCGAGTGGTGTCGTTCGATTTGAGCCTGTGTCGACCAGGGTTGTGTCGACCGACACAGAGCCCTGTCGGTCGACACAGAGGCTTGAATTATTATAAGTTGTCGATCTATTCTAGTTCCTTCGAGTCCTATTTATTACGATTAAGATGTATCGTCCTAGATATATTATATTGACTCGAGAACCCTATTTGATTGTAGGAAATTGAAAGCGAGGATTGTTGAGCTCATTCAGGTTAAAGACATCTTAGCAAAAGCCGAGAACGAAGTGGAAAACTATTTCAGTATAAAATCAAACGTGTGCTTTTCCTTCCAAATTGTGTTAAAATGTTTTGATTTAAATGAGACTGCTATGCATGTTTTATGCCATTATATATGCCCTCTGTTAATAAATTATTAACAGAGAGATAACACTAATAAGACAAGAACCATGTACCCTCCGTACATGCGCTACTCTTATTAGCAGAAAGAAAGATACGATGGGTGAAATGGTGTGCGACCTTAAACCCGAAAGAAAGATATGATGGGTGAAATGGTGTGCGACCTTAAACCCGAAAGAAAGATATGATGGGTGAAATGGTGTGCGACTTTAAACCCTATGAGGAAGTGAATGAAGAATATAATACGATCGGATCTCGAAGAACAAACCGAGATTAGTGCACTTAGATGATTGTAGGTTGAATGTTAAGTCATTCCTTACGAATCATCGTAACTAGGAAGTAGGCCAACTTCCAGTTACAAAACAAACAGATATAATAACATGCCCTGAAGCACATTAAAATAAAATGTTTTAGATAGCATGGATCTTTTCAACAAAACCCCATGCCTATCTGTGTGAGCTGCATATCATGTTTCTTACCTAAAGTATGTTTTCGGCATGTTTCTCACTGGGTACGAAAGTACTCAGCCCTCGCGTTATTTCTAAAACGTGCAGGTTAGCGGCATGGATGGGAGTAGCAGGGTGTAAGCAGGCGGAATAAAATGTTTATATTTGAAGAAATAAGAGATCCTGTGACATGTATCTTCATATACATGTCACCATCACGCTACACACACGCTGCTACACTCTCTGAATTTTCCTTCCCTTGAATTATGTATCTTTTGAATACTGTTATTTAAACCTTGACTCGAAGTACTTATGTTGAAAACTATTATATTTAAATTAAGATAAAGTCTTCCGATTTTTATTTCTTGAAGTGTGTTTGACAAAACCTGAAACATCAATGTAACGTGGCCCCAAATTGGGAAGGTCAGTTGGGGGCGTTACAGAGGTGGTATCAGAGCAATGTTTTTAAACTTTTGAAAGGATTTCAAAATTCTTGAAAACTTCGAGTCTTAAATGTTTTGGAAAAATCCATGGAAGTGATCGTTCGTGCTTACACCCTACTCCATCCTGCGCTACCTGAGGTATGTTTTAAAGTTATTTAATTTAAAAGTTTCCCAGCTTGCAATTGCAGTAAGATTTGAGTAGTATGAAAACATTTCAAATGTTTGAAGGTTATTTGAAAGTTTGAAGGGAAAGTGAAACTTTAGGAGGAATAAGGAGTTGAATTGCTATGATTTTGAACTGAGTTGAACTTGATTTATTTTGTGTTGAGCTAGAATGCTAACACCGAAATTGTTTACGTGATTTGAACTGATGTGGAAGGGTTGAATTGAAAAGTTGGTGTTTAAAATTTAAGTGTGGAGTTTATTTGGCACCGCAGGGTGACCTTTTCTTGGAAGTTGAACTAAATTTGAACTGATTTATGAGATGTTGAATAATTGCAAGCTTAAAACCTCGATAATATGGCTATAGATGTGCTAGAATATAATGAGCCAGGACTGATGAACTAATTGTGGGCCTTGAAAAGGGAATGATTTGATTGATGTTGATGATTTGAGAATTGTGAGAATAGAATGAGTATGCTTGAGTAATAATTGAATCTAGAACTTTGACATTGCTGAGAAATTGAAAATTTCAGTGGACTGGAAAATCTAGAAATTGGTAAGTGTGCAGAATGCACAAGGAGCCTGGCATGTTAGTCGAGACTCGGGTGAGTGTGTTTTAGCGCGAGGATTCGTTTAGATCCTCGGCACGGTGTATCGGAGACTGACAGATGACCGAGACACCAAACTGTGCGTATTGATGTTATGTTACCTTGGACTGATCGTTTATTATTTTTCCGTGACAGATGAGCCCTAGGAGTGCTGCTTTTCGTTTTAGGAACGCCACACCTTTTGAGGAGGAGAACTTGTCTGGCACTTTAATGGATTATTGGAGCTTATGGAGACAAGCTAGAGGGCAGGGCATTAATGATGCAGAGGCGATGGAGAGGACCACGGAGCTGATGCCGTCTAGGTGGATCACTCGAACTTTGGAGCTGGCTAGAACCCACCGTAATCAGTAGATGGGTACCCGAGGGAGTTACCCGAAGTTCATAGCAGCACTGATTCAGGAGGTAGTTTTAGTGGAGGGTGCGTCACCAGCATCCTCGAGGAGCACGCAGGCGTCAGCGACAGGCGAGGCGCCGCAGGCAGGACCTAGACGCGCCTCTTCTTCCATAGCACAGATGTTGATACCATCCGAGCACCGATCAGGAGGATCAGTCGGACCTCATTTTGATCCGGTAGAATCCTCAGGCTTTGTAGACTACCAGGCAGCCCTGCAGCAGTCATCGCCGCAGTGGACACCGGCTTTGCCACCAGCACCATCCACGGCATTAGATGCATTTGCATCCACGTCACACCCGAGGGTACGCCCTATACCGAGTACGCCCGTGGCGGCTTATGCGCAGACCCAGCAGGGATCACAGCATGGGTCGCAACACGGATCACAGCAGGGGTCACAGGATGGGTCATATCAGGGGGTACCGTATGATCCCTACGCGTGGTGTGATTTCGCTACTGCCTCAGTTCAGTACCCACCACCGCAGCAGGATCCGACTTTGCTTTATGGGTGTCAGGATATACCTGCACCATCAGTTCAGCAGCCGCAGCAGGATTTGGGAGGACCTAGCGGAGTTCAGCCGGATCATGACATGGCCGACGGCGATATGTGGCCGAGGCAGACTACTAGCGGATACGAGGATATGTTCGGGGGTTATGGGATCGCCTATAGCCAGGGGACGCAGCAGGCACCTATTTGTCTATCTAGCGACACGGAGAGCAGTCGGGAGAGGAGGAGGACCGCTCAGGCTCGGGGTAAGATGCCGATGGAGAGAGAGGATGATGAGAAGGAGGAGGACCCTTCTGAGGGATCCGACTGAGAGTTGCGAGGAGTTGACGGACTGATTTGTTCCAGATTTGGGCGTTTGATTCCTATTATTGTACTTTATGTATCATCATGTTGTGGTTGGAGATTGAGATTTGATCATTTCTGAACTTTACTTTTGTTGGGACTTATTTCAGTTATATCGAATTGTGATGAGTGGGACTAATTGTGATATTTGATGATTTCTGTATGGAAGTATTTGGATTTGAAATGTGGTATTGATTATTTACGAGCTTTGAGTGAGTAGTGAATGAATCGTGCGATTCAGAATATTATGAGTATGTTCATGATCAGAATGTTGTGAGTTTGATTAATGAGTGTTGTTTTGCAGTAGAAGTAATGGAATTTATCGACCAAGGTAGAGGAAGAGGTAGAGGCCGAGGTAGAGGCCGAGGCAGGGGAAGAGGTAGAGGCCAGAGAGGCCGAGGTCGTGGAAGGGCTATTCCACAACCTGCATACGAAGAACCACTCTGGGAAGAAGATCCCATGAATCAGAAGCATGATAATATTGAAATTTTATCCGACGAGGAGAGTGCTGCGGGGCAGCAAGGACAGAATTAGCCACCTCACGGAATTATACCAGAAATTCCATCGGTTATGTGGGTGGAAACGTTCAGGAAGCAGCACCCTCCAACTTTTAACGGAACAGGAGGACCTTCAGCCGCAGAGGATTGGATAAGAGAGCTTGAGAAGATATTTAAGCATATGAGATGTTCGGAGGATGAAAAGATAAACTGCATGTCTTATCAGCTCAAGGGGAATGCAGATAGGTGGTGGGAGACCTATGCCAAGTCTATTGCTCCAGCGCAGAGGGACAACATCAGCTGGGAGGAATTCAAAGAAGCTTTCTTTGAAAAGTTCGTTCCGAGACAGTACCGGAAGGAGAGAACGATAGAGTTCTTTTTGTTTGAGCAGGGCAAGCTGACCGTAGAAGAATATGACACCAAGTTCGGTGAATTACTACAGATGGCGCCGCATCTAGCAGACACGCCGCAGAAGATGGCAGAAAAGTTCAGAGATGGATTGTGCGAGGAAATTCGCACACAACTAGCAACCATGAAAGGGTTGAGTTACCAGGAGCTATTGGGTCATGCCTTGGACATAGAAGCGTCCAAAAATATGAAGAAGATGCCCGCATGGGGAGCGCAGGAGGCGCAGGCTTTAGGCTCGAATCAGAAGAGGAAGTGGGAGGAGCCGCCGAGGCAGTTTGTTCAGGGCCAGGGCAACCAGAAATGCCATGATCAAGGCAGGCCACAGAATTTTCAAGGGAGGCCGGACCACCAAAACTTTCAGAGGTTTAACCCTCATCAGGCCCAGAGACGAGAACAAGGAGGATTTCAGAACTGTCCACGGTGTGGGAAGAGACATCCAGGGGATTGTCGACGGGGAGAGAATAGATGCTATAACTGTAACGGCCTAGGACACTTTGCTTATCAATGTCCCACTCCCCAAGCCAGAGAAGGAAATCGCCCGAATTTCCAGAAGCCGCCCAATCAGCAGCTGAGAGCCATCAGAGGATACCGCCAGCCATGGAGAGGAAATGCTGGTAATAGAGGAGGTGGAAGACAGGGAAATCAGGCGCCACCTAGGAACCAGGAAGGGAACCAACAGGGCGGTGATGGTCAGCAGAGGAGAGCCCGGGCCTATGCATTGGACGAGAATCAAGATGATGGTAACCTGGCAGGTATGGGATGCATTAATGATATACCTGTCATGGTATTGTTTGATACTGGAGCATCGCATACATTCATTTCATCTGCATGTGTTGAGGCACTAAGACTTAAGGTAGAAAGGAATAGTCATGGCTTGAACGTAGCAATACCTTCAGGAGAAACAACTACTTCTACATTAGTGTGCCGAGACTTGAGAATCAAGATGAGCGAGAATGAAATTCTAGTAGCGGAACTGAATGTTTTGGATATACATGACGTAGATGTAATCCTAGGAATGGATTGGCTGTCAGAGAACAAGGCGACAATCTTATGTTGTGAGAGAAAGGTAATCATTCCTCAGCAAGGGAATGAAGAGGCATTTGTACATGGATTCAAGAGGAGACAGAGAGTACCAGTAATCTCTGCAATTCAGGCAACGAAGTTGTTGCGCAAGACGGGAAATCTAGTCTTCTTAGTATATCTGGAAGGAGAAGAGAAGCCAGAGCTGACAGTACAAGACGTTCCAATCGTGAGGGAATTTGAGGATGTGTTCCCTAAGGAACTATCAGGATTGCCGTCAGATAGGCAGGTAGAGTTTACCATTGACTTGGAACCGGGAGCAGCACCGATATCTAAAGCACCGTACCGAATGGCCTCGAAGGAGTTACAAGAACTGAAAGTCCAACTTCAAGAATTGTTGGATATGGGTTACATTAGGCCGAGTGTGTCACCATGGGGTGCACTGGTTCTATTCGTAAAGAAGAATGATGGATCGATGCGTATGTGCATTGACTACAGAGAGTTGAACAAGTTGACGCTGAAGAACCGATATCCATTACCAAGAATCAATGATCTTTTCGATCAGCTCATGGGAGCTAAGGTGTTCTCTAAGATCGATCTTCGATCGGGTTACCATCAGTTGAGAATTCGGAAGGAAGACATTCCGAAGACAGCATTCAGAACAAGATACGGTCACTACGAGTTTGTAGTAATGCCGTTTGGACTTACGAATGCTCCTGCAGTATTTATGGATTTGATGAATCGGGTATTTCATCCGTACTTGGATAATTTCATCTTGGTATTCATTGACGATATTCTAATATATTCTAAGAGTGAAGTCGAGCATGAGCAACATCTGAGAACAGTCTTGCAGACTCTGAGAGATGAAAAGTTGTATGCCAAATTCAGCAAGTGTATTCTGGTTAAGAGAAGTGACATTCTTGGGTCACATTGTTTCGGCAGACGGAATTAAGGTAGATCCAACCAAGATTCAAACAGTGATGGATTGGAAATCGCCGACTACGCCGAATGAGATTCGTAGTTTCCTGGGCTTAGCAGGTTATTACAGAAGATTCATTGAGGGCTTTTCAAAGATTGCTAAGCCGATGACCCAGTTACTACAGAAGAACGTTAAGTTTGAATGGACGGTTGGGTGTGAAGAGAGCTTCCAGAAGTTGAAACAGTTGCTAACAACCGCGCCAGTTCTAGCTGTACCAGAACCAGATAAAAACTTCGAAGTTTACACTGACGCTTCGAAGAATGGGCTGGGATGCGTATTGATGCAAGACGGAAAAGTAATAGCGTATGCGTCAAGGCAGTTAAGACCGCATGAAGTGAACTATCCAACTCATGATTTAGAATTAGCAGCAGTAATTCATGCGCTAAAGATCTGGAGACACTATCTCTATGGAGTGAAGTGTGCCATATTCACGGATCACAAGAGTTTGAAGTACTTCTTTGAACAAAAGAATCTGAATATGAGACAAAGGAGATGGCTAGAACTCGTGAATGATTATGATTTGACAATCAATTATCACCCGGGAAAGGCAAATTCAGTAGCAGATGCTTTGAGCAGGAAAGGAGAAGCTCAGTTAGGTTGTATGCTTACCAGAGAAAGTAAGTTAATCCGAGAGTTTGAGAGGCTCAGTCTAGAAGTGATATCACCTTCTGAGAGGAAGAGATGTGATTTGGCAATTTTGACAGTGATACCAGATTTAAGGGATAGGATAATCAAGGCACAGAGGGGAGACACAGAGATTGAGAAACTGCGCCAGAAATTGAGAGTGAAGCCAACAGGAGAATACCGAGAGGCACCGGATAATGCTCTATTATTCAGAGACAGGATTTTAGTGCCACGCAACGATGATTTGAGAGATGAGATTTTGAGCGAAGCACATGATACGCCGTATACCGCTCACCCAGGAAGTACTAAGATGTATCGAGATTTGAAAACTAGATACTGGTGGGACGGTATGAAGAAGGATGTAGCCTTATATGTGGGGAAGTGTCTGGTATGTCAACAAGTTAAGGCTTTACATCAACGGTCGTATGGAAAGTTACAGCCGTTAGACATTCCCGAGTGGAAATGGGAACATATCACCATGGATTTTGTAACAGGGTTACCGAGGTCACAGAAAGGAAATACGGTGATATGGGTTGTAGTGGATTGTCTGACGAAAAAGTGCTCACTTCTTACCAATTAAAGTGAATTATGGATCAGATAAGCTAGCACAAATATATGTCCGAGAGATAGTCAGACTACATGGAGTGCCAAAGTCAATAACGTCTGACAGAGATGAGAAGTTTACATCTCGATTCTGGAAGAGTTTGCAGCAAGAGTTGGGGACTCGTGTAAACTTTAGCACGACATTTCACCCTCAATCGGATGGTCAGTCTGAAAGGACCATTCAAACCCTCGAAGACATGCTAAGAACAGTGGTGTTAGACCGAGGAAGCGGTTGGGAGCCGATTTTGCCTTTAATCGAGTTTGCTTATAACAATAGTTACCAGGCAACAATTGGGATGGATCTATATGAGGCGTTATATGGGAAGAAATGTCGTTCGCCTCTGTACTGGGACGAGGTAGGAGAACGGAAGATTGTCGGACAGGATGCAGTGAATGAAATGATAACAATAGTCCGTCAGATCAGAGAAAGAATCAGAGAAGCTCAGAGCAGGCAGAAGTCCTATGCCGATTCGAGAAGAGCTGAATTATGTTTTGATGTGGGTGACAAAGTGTTCCTAAAAGTTTCACCCTCCAAAGGAATCATACGATTTGGAGTAAAAGGAAAGCTGAGACCACGTTATATTGGACCTTATGAAATTTTAGAACGCATTGGTCCAGTGGCATATAGACTGGCATTACCTCCAAGTATGGGCAATATACACAACGTGTTTCACGTGTCGCAGCTGAGAAAGTATGCATATGATCCGAGACATGTGATTCGACAAGAAGAAGTAATATTGAGCCCTGAGTTACGTTATGAAGAACAGCCGCAGGCTATTCTAGACAAAAAGATGCACGAGCTCCGAAATAAATCGATTCCACTCGTAAAAGTGCTGTGGAACCATCATGGGCAAGAAGAAGCCACATGGGAGCTGGAAGATAAGATGAAAGAGAGATATCCCGAACTTTTTGTAGACTTGTAATTTTCGGGACGAAAATTTTTATAAGGGTGAGGGGATGTAATACCCCAAGCTTAATTAAGCTTTGTAATGATTTGTATCTTTATAAAGAAGAGAATTCTATTGTGTGTGAAGCATTTGAATTTATTTGAGTAGAACGGTATGAATAAGGTTGGAGAAATTTTATTTATGTTACGATAAATCGTGGAATCGGAAATTTTGGAAGAAGGAATTTATTGAGTTGATTATATGGGAAATTGGAGGAATTCCAATTATTTTGAGAAGTTATAAAATAATATGAGTTATCATATTATTATTAAGGAAATATGATATGGAATTATAAGAGTTTATAATCATAATCCATACATTATATTATGAAGGAAGTATAAATAGGAAGAAGATGTATAGTATAAGCTTTTCCAGCTTATATTATATCATAGAGAGAGAAAGTTAGAGAGAGAGACTCTCACCCTTCACCTCAAACCCGCCGCCTTTTAGTCCATTTTCCGGCCACGTCCGGCGACATCTCGGCGAGCCATTGTAACCATCTTGTAGCTGCCATTGAGAGCTTCGTTTTGACTACTCGTGGGCTCCGAGGGAACGAGAGACGAGAGAGATATCGGAGATTGAATTTGAGGTGGGTTTTAAGTTGCGATTCTAGTATATTATTATTCCGGCCAAATTCCGGTGATTTGACCGTAGATTCGGGATCCCCATTGCATTAAAATAATTAGATTTTTTTTATAATTATGCTTCACACATATCGTTAGTTTGTAAATCGTTAAATACATTGATCAAAGTAGTACTTTTATTATCCATAAATTTCACATTTTATTATCCAAAATAATGATTAACGTGTTCACTAATTTCCTAGAATGACTTTAACTCAATTAAGGCATATATATTTCCCTAAAGAAATTTACACATGTTATGGAACTAATTATTAAGTAAAATCAATCCAATATATTTCTAATTCATTTATATATATTCTCCTAAAATATATAAAATAATAATTATGGAAAAATCAATTTAATTGATTGATACATATTTCCAAAAATATTTTCTGAAAAAATATGAAAACTCAAAGTGAAATAAATATAGAATGTTTTACACAATAATTAATGAACTAAGTACTTAAATTAATAAACAATTAATGTAAGTAAATACTTCCATATATTGTTTCCGGTATTGTTTTAATATATATATAGACTAGTATGGCATCCCACGCAATGCGTGGGATTTTAATTATTTATATTGAAATAATATTAATTCGATATTTTATTTATAATCAAATACTATGAATTTTTAAATGGTGTAAATCATACAATTATGTATAACATAAATTAATGTATGATGTACTTAGTATCTGGATATGAAATTATATTGAAATCTTTATAATTTAAATTTATCAATTGGCCCTTATAAGCCTCGTATCAATTTTTAATCCAAAACAAACTTTATATAATATTCAATCAAAATAAATGAGTTTCATTTCATAATTCATAAATATAAATAACTTTCAATATTTTACAGCTAAAGCATTTAACACTTATTTTTTTTCTCTCCATACCTCTTTTTTATCTTCCACAAACAACATATAATAACTCATTTAAAATTCAAAATCTAATATTTATTCATTTTATACCATCAATTGTGATTTTTTTCTTCACAATTTAAATTGATTTATATTATTTAAGATTGTTATGATTTGTATAATTGTGTTTGTGTTTGCTTAATAGATTTTGCTTTTGGTGTGATTTTCTATTCTATGTGAAAGATTTGTCTCTTCACTCGTGAAGATTTTCTTTCGTATAGATATAAGTTGTAATTGAAAACGGAGAAGAAATATTTGAATCTTTATATTAATACACCAAAATGATATTACAATAACCTAAAATAATTGTAAAATCATTAATTTTTCATGACAAGAAATATAAAAACAATACAATATATTGGATAATAGATCATCAAAAGGACAAACAAACATCACCAAATAAGAAACAAAAATAATTAAATAGTTTCATGAGCCAAAAAAATATTCATGGTTCAAATGACCATGAACAGTGGTAGATCCACTAATTTTATGTAGATGACTATATTAGATTTACATAAAAAAAAAAAAAAAAAAAGTAGAATTGAAAAACTATTTTGGCTCTGCATCATTTTGTAACTCATGTACCATCTTTTTCTCATCTGCAATCTTTTTTCTTTTTACGATTTATCGATGAAGTGGCTAACACTTAAACAATCGAATCTGCATATTATAAAAAATGAAAAAAAAATCCTCGATCACTTGTATACGCATAGATCTGCCCCCAGCCATGAATAAAAAGCAGAAATGAATGATTAACTTTATAATTTCCGTAGATAAAGTATTTTTCACAATTCTCTCAAAGAACCAAAATGATTGTGATTGGAAATACTTGTCAAATGTATTTATAAAGATAATTAATGATAAAAATGTTAAGTCTCTAATCTAATTAATGAAAAGTCAATTTTGTTTGATTGATTATGATTCTTTTAGGCAGTTCATTTATTATAATTCTCCTTATTTTAGAAAATATATTAATTATATTTTAAAACTTAATCTTACTGTATAAGGGGTATTGATTTATATATAATTTATTTATTTAATTATTTTTTATAATCACATTTTTTAAGTATGATTATTTAAGCTCTAATCTTAGACAAATATTAACTTAGATTTTCTAAGATTAAAATAATGCTTAAATCTTATAATTTATTAATCATACCAAAACAATGCTAATTATTCCCTAAATTAAGGAAAATCGTGTAACTTTTTAAGATTTGATTCTTAAAGTCTAATTAACTTTTTGTAACTAATTTTCATGATTTTTTACTATTTTACATTTTGAAATAATTTTACTCTCTAGTTTACTTAAAATCATTAAATAGATATGTTAACTTTTTCATTTAAACTTGATTTTGTATATTTATAATTATAATTATAATTATAATTTCAATCAACTAAAAGAATTTTTCTAAAAATGAGGTTTTAGAATCTCCTAATTGATATTTTGAATGAGTAATTTTAAATTAATTTTCTAAAATTTATAAATCTAGTAAGGATTAACATACTAATAATCTTATTATATTGATAAGATTTTATTTCCAAATTAATATTTAAAACTATTAGGGTTTTAATAAAATTAAATCAGGTTGGATTTATATATATATATATATATATATATATATCAATTTAGGATTTATTCCATATAAACATTGTATATATAAAATTTCATAATTATTATTGCATTAATAAATAATAATTATTACTTACGAAAATTTTATAATTACGTGGCATTTTCAACTTAAAATTAAGTGACATTTTTAATTGACATTTCACGTGTTCTCATAAAATTAAATGACATTTTTTACTAATTAGTGATTTTAAATTAAAACTTCTATTATTATATTCAATAAATTTTATAATTAAGTTTATTAATAAAACATTAAATAAAATTTAAAAACGATTTAAGTTGAACACAATAAATATTAAATAAGTTGTGTTTAATAAATATCAAATAAATTATTCATTATTATTTTAATTTTTACTTTCTATGTAATTAATTCAATTAAATAAACAAATCATAATATATTATTTATATATAGAATTATTAACTTCATATTTAATGAACTAAGTAGTTCATTAATGATCAATTTATCTAACTCAGACTTACTATATTTTTCATCCGGCCTTACTTTAATATATATATAGATATAGATTTAACCGATTTAGTTTGTGAAATTTTTAAACCATGTATTGATTAGATCGATACTTCACCTCTCAAATCGGTCCGTATACATCCCTAATTAAAATGCGGAGGTTGCCTCGTCTCAAATAATGAAATGGTAAATATGATATTATTCATATGTATAATAATTTATTTTCTTTTATAAAAAAATTGTGAATATTTAAGATTGTAACCTTCAAAATATTAAATAACAAACCAAATCAACTTTGAATAAGATAAAACTCGATTGACGACTTGTTTCGATTATCCCTAACTTATGTCGACATTTACAAGAAAAGGTTCAAAGATTATCTAATATATAATCTTATAGATTGTGCTCAACCATCTAAAATGAGATGGTAATATTCCCAAAAAGAAAATTAGTTGAATAGTTGGAATAATATGGGTCGCAAATTGCAGCGTGAAACAAACTGCTTATTCCTCTCTTTTTTGTAGGCTTAGCATTTTGACCACTTTAATTCTCCAATCGAATCATGTTTTACCAGCTCAAAACCACATAACTTGCAGTTACAACTTCTTGCACATTTTTAAATATTTATTTGAGATGAGAGAAATATTTCAAAAATTATGTGTCACATATATATATGAACACCACAGCAAATTAATTAATAACACGCACATGCAAATCTTGAACTTAGGGAAAGTGCAAATCAATCTTGAAAAGGTGAGGTGAAAGAGAGGGGAGTGGTCAAATCACCTACAAAATTGTGGTAAAATGGAGATTCAAGAAAAAAGATATGTTTGTGTAACTTTAATTTGTGATTATGGAATTAGATTCTTGTGGTTGAGCCCACCCTAATGGAGATGGGATTAAAGTAATATCCATTTACAAATAAATTAATATTTATTAAATATATCAGTCAACATTGATGTTTTCTGTAATAAGAAATGCTCCAATCTATGAGCACCCAGATAACAACGTGATAATAAATTAAATATATTTAGGAAAATTAGCTATAACTCTATTATTAATAATATATTGTTATATCAGTTGTAGGTACATCAACACATGTTCTGAATTTTTAGAGCATCTCTATCCCGGTAATATGCTTTTGTTGAGATGGCCACAATACATGCTTAATTTTATTGTGGAATTAGTAAATTAAAATGTGTTACATTATTTTGTGTTATAAAATGGGAAAAAGTATTAATTATATTAGAGACTATTCTGATTTTCTCAATTATATTATAAACTATACATATTACTAAAATATATTACAAACTATCAATTTTGTTTTAAATTTATGATAGGAAAAGTTGACGTTGCTTGTCGAAAATTTGTAGTTTTTCTTACTATCAAAATATATTACAAAGTATACATATTAAATTGCTCACGTCAAAAATTTAAAAATAAAATTGATAATTTGTAATATATTTTGATAATATATATATAATTTATATTACATTTGAAAAAATTGGAATAATTTTTTATAATTGATATTTATCCCAATAAAATAATACATATAGAAACCTTTGACACAAATGGTAAACATTTCGTTTGAATTCCTCTTTTTTTATAACCCAAAGCAAATGTGAGATAATTCTTTTGTCTCTTTTAGTGGAACTCTCACTACTATCAAACTCTACATTCACCACTACTCATTCATAAGATCATTAATAAAAAGTTTTAGAATGATTAATCTTTCGTCTCCTACCAAAAAAAGTTTGAATACACAAACAAATTATTTACTGGCAAAAAAAAATAGCGGCAATTTGTATGATGTATGACTTAGAAGAAAGTTGATGAGATTTTCAAACGGCTCAATCCATATATGTTACAATTTTGGTGAAATAACAAATTTGAAGAATGAATATTTATGGAAATAAAGTATTGAATTTGGAAATGAAAGGGTCCGTGTCATGAACCTCCAATTTCCACAAACACAATGGAATTTTAGAAAAACAATTTTTTTTTTCTTTTTCTGGATTATATTATTCTTAGCACCACAAAAATGGATTATTCACATGTACCCGTCGCCTTCATTTGCACAACTCACGCTACCTCCCACCGCGCATTTGCATGGATACAAATAAATTCTCAATTTATATCTTACATAAAATACTCAAAAATTCCATTTCCACACATTCTTTTTCATTTATGCACTTCTAATTTGATTTTTTATTCTAAATTTAACAATTAAAGACAAGCGAATATTATATTTATCTTTTAGGGCGATCACATTTGAAAAAAATAAAATATAATATTCCAATTTTATCTTTATATCCTTAATAAAAATATTTACTGATATTTAAATACGTAGCCCGATAAAATAAAAATCAAACTCATACAATACTTGTTCACAAGAAACATCTCTTCACAGTTAACTTTCTTGAAATTGTATTGGTTTCAAATTTTTTTTATATTAACAACTTACATCAATCAATAAATTTATGCCACCCTTAAAACAAAAATCATAAATTAAAACATCGTTATAGTTCGTCAAACTATTTCGTCTCGTTCAATTTATCATAATTAAACAAATTATAAATAAATGTAACAATGAAAATAAGCGACCATTTCCTCTCAACATTCAAAGTTCCATCAATTCTTATTAAAAATTCATTTTTATAATAAAAAATTAAAAAGGACGGCTTCTTTGAGGTGTTGCAGAAACCAACAACAAATTTTGGATAAAAATGAGAAAGAAATACGAACAAGATGAAAGACTTACAGTAAAAATAAGGTTAACAAATTGGGATTTTGGGATGAGAGATGGACGTGAATAAGCAGATTGAAGAATCTAACGTGCTTAAGAGAGGCAAATGGCAAACGCTAAATACCATTAAAATTTGATGAATCAGCAACTACAGTAAAAAAAAAAAAAAATGAACAATTTTGGAAAGGTGATGAGTTGATTCATGAGATAAAATATTTTTGATCCGCAAAAAATCACTACTAATACAGTAAACAAGAACACACGATAGTAAATGTTTTAGAGAATTTTATTTTTAATTCATAGCGAGGTTGATTTTTATATTAGGGGCTTTAGTTTTACAAGGGCTATATATATTCTCAAATATTTATAAAGATAAAATTGGAATACCTTACTTTATTTTTTTAATGCTGCGGATGTTTAACATCTGCTTCCTCTTAACTTCCAAAAAAAAAAACTCTGCTTCCTCAAATAATAATAAAATATTTAAGATCTCCAAGAAACGTTACATGACAATCTATCTCTATCTAACGATCAATATGAGTAATAAGGTTGGCTCACAGCTCAGCCATCGTCTCAAAACCAAAAGCCAAATGCATGTTATAAGATCCCATTGCTGTCAAAGGAAGGATATGCTGCTGATCTTGCTACATCAACCCAACTAAAGGCTCGTGTATCGGTGAAGACGAGAAACCTAGGTTGGCTCTGTGGGCTCATAAACAACTACCGTGGAGGCACACAGTGTATCAGAGTGCTTCATTTACTACATCCAAGTTCTCTACAACTGGAGCATACTGCATGATTTGAAACATATTTCAGCATACATACAACTTAATGACAGATCAACAAGTAGCAACACTTGTACCTCATCATCTTCGTCAAAGTAAACTCCATCGTCTGCAATATTGTCCTCAAATTTCCATCCTATGGAGTCTTCAAGCAGAGATCTCAGCCTTCTTGTCTTCGAAAATGAAAAAGGCAAATTTCAGCAGTTGCTTCTGTAGATTTTAAAGGGCAGTAATGGAAAAGATAATAAATGGTGATCCCATTTTCTTAGTACTCAAAAAGCTATTACCCCCGACAGGACCATCATTTGGTTCATAATACAATTATTAAGTTCATCTAAAAAATGGCTTCGTCCAACAAATCTGTACAATTATTAATGACAGTCAGAAGAAGGCACAGAACTAAACTAGTATTTTTATCATTCTAACATGTACATATAAACAGGAGAACAGGCAAGTACTAAGAGCCTAAGTTGCCATGACTAAGATAAAACGATTATAACCAAATTAGCTTTAGTCATTTCAAAACAAGAAAACTAAGTTCATTTCCATTTCTGCCTGCCCTTCTCTGCATACAGAACACATAAGACCTCGAACAATTTTATGTGTTCCTTCTTTCAGTCATCAACCTCAATAATTCAACAAATCTTCATCCTCCCAGCATAACAATATGTAACTTTAAAAAAATAACCAAGATGAAAATTTTCAAAAAAACCTGAGATCCTGAACATGAAACAGAAATGAAAGTGGAACTAGAACTGCCATAGCTTACAAAAATATTCAGCATTATTGAGGTAATAGATTTATAAAGACAAGTTTATTACCAATTTCCAACCGATAAGAAGCAAACTTCACTGAGAAAAAATAGAACAGCAATTAAATAGTAATCTTGTTACACGTGTATAAAATGAGATGTCGGGAGAACCCACCCAAGTGAGGAGGTCCCCATCAACCACTGGAGCTTCCAGCACTACAGAAAAGAAATCCTGCAATACAAAAGTTGATCTCATGCACACATGTAATGAGCTATTAATCAGAAAGAAACACCAAGAAGTTTCCAACACATTAACAGAAGATGGTAGACCCTTTAATTAATATGATAGGCAAGTTGCCTTTTGGTAGTCAAAATTAAGAACGCGAATAAAATGAACCTAGAAATCAAACATTGTGTATTATGAGTCAAAAAAAGGGTGCATAGAAAATATCATATATATACCTCTAATATTTCCTAGGGAAGTGCATTGGATGACAAAATATGGCATACCTTGCATAAATGATGTAAAAAACTATCAGAAGATAACCAAGATTCGTCCCATAATGTCAAAACTCCTTGTGGCACGCCACCAATATTCTTTTCATCCTTTTGAAACCCAAATTGCAACTGGTAATATATGACCTTGATAAACTGTAAAAACAGCTGTTTCAGAAACCAGCACGAAGATGATGACTAAGAGAAAATAAGAAATATTTACAGTTGAAAAAGTAATAATATACTCCCTCCGTCCCGGCTGAATTGTCCCGTGTTGACCGGGCACAATAACCAAGGAGTGTGAGTGTAAAGTAAGTTGAGTGGAATTAATATTTTATTGTTGAGTGTGAAAAAGTTTCCTTTTTAAGTAATGGGACAATTGAGGTGGGACGGACGAAAAAGAAAAGTGGGACAATTGAGGTGGGACGGAGGGAGTATATTAATATTAGGAATCAAGCGGAACGGAAAAAGAAAAGGTTGACACAAAATAATAGAAAATTATTGTTTCTAAAACTCCTGTATAATGCTCCAACTCTTAGCACATTTTTTGGTGCATTTTCAGTTAATGTTGAGTAATTACGTCTCTAATGTACTGCTCAATAAAGAAAATACAAGAAAAGAAAACTAAGTGAAAGTGGAGAGCTCTTAGTAGACCATGCTCTATGAGATGTAGATCAAGCAACCACATTTCCACCTTGTTCGTGAAGTACAGTGAAGAGCGTTAAAAGGATACCTTGGTAAACAGACAACTCCTGGAGTGAAGAGGCTACATGGAAAAAAAAAGAGAGAAAAATCAAATCCAATGCATTAGAGGTAAGACTTTGCATAAAATATAAATTATGTGCATGCATACATAAATAAATACATGAGTATATATGTTGAGATAAACATTATTCAAATATAAAACTAGAGTCCAGTTCATAAGTATTGAAAACATCAAGAGACGAACTGCAAAGGTGTAATCAAGATGACAACGTCAATAGGTATAAATATTAAACAGAAACTAGAAATTTCCAGTGGAAATCCAAATCTCTTCACAATAAACAGTCTAAGACAAACTTGAAAGGTAGATAACTTCAACGGATATTAATGTTTTTTTTAATTTTATTTTTCCTTCTAAAATTGTTATCTTATACTGATTTGATTGTTACATGTATTATATGACCAATAACAAATGCTGGTAAATTTGATATGAGACTGATTCGGTAAAGTTTGATTAATGCAAGAAGAATTTAACACAAATTATTAAATTACCCTTTGCAGAATTTGATTAATTTATAGGGTGGAAGGCATTTTGAAGCATAGAGGTAGATAAACATGTCCATAGTTCATTCTCATTAATTGAATTATGATCTTGTTCTCTCCCACATTTTGTTCTCTGTCACAATTTAAGATTAAATTGGTCAGACGAATGAATTGAAGTTGGAGAAGTACAATCACCTACAATTTATCATTTTAATTACTTGTTGATTTGATAGTTTTGATTTCTTGTCTTAAGTTCAGCAAAACAATTCCTTGAATTGATAGTCTAAATAGCAGTTGAGATATCAAAGCTTTAGTGATTTCTCAATATCAGCCATCATCTTGGTTTTAAAAGGCACGAGGCGACTTAAGGCGATGAGGTCTAAAAAAACCAAGGCGTAAGGCGAGAGGTAGAGGCGAGCACCTCAAGCACGCGAGGCGAACTTATTTGTAAACTTAACGAAAATTATATATACATCATTTTATAACTTAAATACACATTTTCAATATTTTTAATGTATAAAAGATCTTAAATTCCATGAGAATATTCCACCAAAATAACCAAAATATAAAACATAATAGATTTAAACATTTAAACTAATATCCCAAAGTTCAAAATAAGCTAACATAAAAATAAAAAAGGAAACAAGAAAGATATAATATCTACAATTTATTTTATACTGATCTTTTCTATGATATGTTTGTGATAGTGACATAAAAAAATAGAAATCAATTTAAAATTTAAGTAATGTTGATATTTAGTAATTTAATAAACATTTTTTCTAACATTTAAAAATAATTTAATTTGTAAATTGTAAAAAAATTGACATAACATGCATGTTACTACATCTATCGCCTCACATACAAAATATCTCGCCTCACTCGCCTCGCACGCCTCAGCTCGCCTCAGGCGCCTCAGGGTCGCCTCACGTAATCTGCGTGCCTCACAGGTCTTGAGGCGCGCCTCATAGCCTAGGCGCGCCTTTTAAAACCCAGGCCATCTTGGGATCAATAATCTATAACTGACACTGTTCTTTTAATTTATGTTAATAAACTACATGGTCACTAATCATGTGTACTAGGAGGCAGAGTCATAGATTTGACTCTATGATTGTTCATTTCCATCTTGATTGTTATTTACTTTGCTTCTACTTACAAGAATGACGAGCTTACCATTATATGTGGGTCTTTGGTCTTCTAATTTGATTCAGAACATGCTAGCAAGCATCAAGGGCGGCACTATACAGAGGCTCACTGGGTCAGAATCCCCCACAGTGCCATTTAATTAGTTATAATTATTAATATTAATATTTATTATATATTGTAATTATTAATCCTTTATATTATTTTAAGAGAAATAGTGAATACTATACAAGTTCAAGCATATATTTAATTTTAAGATTCATGAAAATTATTTAATTTTAAGTTTAATAGTAATTGTAATTGAGTAAATGAGATTATTATTTTCTTTTATGTAACTAAGTCAAAATAAATTAATTTCAATGACTATGATTAATTTTGAATTTATTGTGGTTTATTAGTTATTAGTAAATTCTTTATACAATTGTTATAACTGTTGCTACATTTTTTTTATCATTAGAGCTACACGAACCGTCACCATACACGCTTAATTTACACATATACTCTTACTTTAGTTCGTTTGTGAAATTATCTGTCAAATCAATAACGTATAATTTTATGCCTACAGTATCATTTTAATCTTGATTTGATTTAAATATTTAATCTTTTATTTTATTAATTTGGATGCATTAGCTTTAATTGAAATATTTGATTATTATTTAAGACATTGAAAATCTTATTTCGATGTCAAAAGGTCTAAAGTAATAATGCATACCAAAACTAGTTATTATACTATTAAAACAGTAAATAATTATTATAATTTTGTATAATATATTAAGTAGTGGCGAATGGCGTTGAGCCCCCACTACTCTCGGACTCCGCATCCACCACTGGCAGGAGTCTAAGACTATTTTCCTAGTTTTGTCATTGGCTTAGGCTTTAGCACAAGATTCCCCTAAAGTCATTCTATCATCACTATGGTCGTTTACTTTTATATGGCATACATTTTGGTTCAATCTATCAATTTATGTTCTTCAATATCATTGACCCTATCAAAACCAAACTAGTTACTTTCAATAATTACAACGTGGTCGCATGACAACTTGTGTATTTGGAACTAATACTCACACGACAAGAAAAGCATTCGAGAAGCAAAGAAACCAATCTTGCCGGTCACAAAAGTACCTTTTCAGGAGTGCAATGGTTTATGTGTACTTACAGATTCCGTACAGCCAAGCAAGAGAGACACTAACATCTTCCACTGCACAAATGCTTCAAGAGATTGACCCATCTGCATGATTGTATATGGGAACCCATATAACCATGATTCACATTATAAACATAAATAGAATAAAATCTAAAATATCAGACTTCTTTACCAGAAATGCTATGAACGCAAACTGCAACTCTGCTAGAAGTGCATCTTCATCACCACCATATTCTTTCATCAATATGGTTTCCAAGAGGTGTGTCTGAATTTCTAGAAAACTTTATTAAGTTGACAATAACTTAAAATCTCCAATTTATTGGGTAAAGATTTTAAATACCTTGTCCATATTCAAATTTGTAAGATCGTCCCCATAAAGTCCCTTCTGCTTGACAAATCGAGGAATAGCAGTGTAGTAGCAGCCTCGCTTTTGGGACTTATCTTCATGAGTTGAAAGCTTGCCATTCTTTAACTGCTCAGCTAAAGATTTCTCCATCGATGTTTTAGAAAACACTTCAACCATGTCAGATTCACAGGCAACTGTAATTTCCCCTCCAATAGGTTCTGAAAAGAGCATTGAATTCCAGTAAATGAGTAAACAATATGGCACGCGCATATGCCCAACAGACATTTACGAATCCCTAGGACTGCATTTGATAAATTAGGAATCTGGCAATGTTCAATTCAAACAGAACATATATAATAAGGATAAATATGATTCTTAAATGGGAAAAAACATTGAGTTTTGAAAACTTCATATATCTACCAAATGGTCTGGCATTCAAAAGAGGTTGGGTTAGAACAACTTTGTTGTTCATTCAGAAGTCATGTCTCCATGAAAAACTTGATCGACTTCAAGACTCCACCTTAGGCAAATCTCCAGCCAAATGGTCAAAAAACTGATAAAGATAAATGTCCTACATGAATTCAGGTAGTACCCATCATCTAGTACTGAAATAGTTCACAGGTGTTTAGTTATACTATCTACAGATTCGACCCATGACCACCAACTTATGTTGCAATGGCACAATAGCAGTTACACAATCGAACAATTAATCACCTACCAAGATGGTCAAGAGTAGCCCTAGTAATGTAGTTGGACAAATGTTTCCAATCCCCATATTGGCTCAATGTGTATGGTCCAAGATGCTTGTCAAATTCCAGTCTTTTAACTGCATCAAAGTATCTCTCTTCCTGTATACAAAGAAAAGTTGGATAAAAGCATCATAATCATGAAATAAGCAAGGATGAATGAAAACAAGCACCACTTTTCCAACATAAATTATATTTTACCAAAGTTCATAAAATACTGATACATACGAGTTTCTTAGAATTACAACCCAAATTCAACTTACATGATATTTGTTTGAATACTTGCAGAAGTATACATCAAGATAAGGCACCCATTAGGACAAGATACATGATATCTCTTACAAAAATGTGCTGGGTCATTTTATCGTGAAAGACAGTTAAGCATCAAGCTAATAACACACCCCAATTACAGCACAGCCATTACACAAAATGCTAAGGCAATGCTTAAGAATGGACATTCTCCATCAGGGATAGATACCGATTAACCGATTAATGCCACAAAACAAGAGTAGATAAATTGAATAGTTGCAGTTACTTATTGAGTAACTGAAATTGTTAGGATTTATTTCCGGAGTTAATAACAAAAAAACACGCACATTAAATTCCCAGAAATGGAAGAGCGTGATCATTACTCACGTGTTTAGCAAGAAGCTAATAGATGGCATGTATAGATTTTATCAAGGGCTAATAGAATTTTTGTGCTGGAAACCTCATCAACTTCAGAAAGCAGTCCTCAAACAACAAAGGATCCCAAGAGAAGACAATTTGATGCCACTAAATGTATAAATGATATATCATCAGCAACAAAGTGAACAAATAGAACAAACACTCACTCACCTCTTCTTCCGACACTTTGACTAGCCGCTCCTCCTTCTGATCCCATCTCCGAACAATCACCTGCCACATTCATGTTAGCAAAAAAAGTTATTCCTGTAAAATGTTTCTCTTAATAAGGATGGGGATTAATTGAGTTTGATTTTCTCATCACCAGAGAAATGGTGATTTCCAAATCTTCTTGTATGCTTTCTAAAGCTTCTCACATCTCTCCAGAGGACAGATTGAAGGAATGATTAACTTCAGGTCGAAGTGTATATAATCAATAATATTAACAGGACGCAATTACTCCGGACCACCTTTTCAGACAATCTAAATGACTAAACGGGACACTATTATCCACTCAAAACAGAACAAGGAAATTCCTATCCACCTTAACCAGCTACTCAAAAAATGACTACCAACATTTTTAGACAACGAAAAGCAATACCCTAACAGACTAAAAATCAAAGGTTGCCTTTCACAAGCTGAGGGCTACACATAACTCATAAGATAACTGATGACCACGATAACAAATTAACCTTCATACAGTGACATAAACATATGCAATACACAATATATGAAAAACATAATAATGGGGAAGACATACCTGTGCAGAGGTGGCGTCGATGAAGAAACCAACAATTGGAGAAAACTCGGTTTCCCTGTCAGAAACAGCAAGGAAATAAAGTAATTATAACATCACAAACGAAAACATGGCATTGCAGACCATCTCTAAACAAGCGCCAACCTGTTAGAAGGACTACTGTAGTAGATAAAGTGAATGCCAGGGGGGATCATCTTGATACCCTTGAAATTAGGGCCAACCGAAAACATCTGTAGACATGGGGGGAAAATGTGAAAATGCAATCGAGAAACTACAGAGTGGTCCAGAGAGAGAGAGTGAGGAGAAATAGGGACCTGGGTGTCGATACCGAAGAGAGTATAGGGAGGAACATCGAGCGCAAGAAGAGTGGCGCCTTTCTTCACCAACTCTAAAGCAGTCTCTGCATCCATTGCTGTCTTCTCAGGAACTCGATCGTGAATCTCTTCACTCTCTCTCTCTCTCTCTGCTCGCCCAATTGTGTTACAATATCTCCCGCGAACTCTAGAAATCTCTTTCAAACCCCACAACTTTAACTCCAATGAATTTTACATGGGAATATTTCCATTTTTATGCATTTTCTTTTGGTAAATAGGGATAATACCTTGATATTTTTAGAAAAATATTTTAATTTATTTTTGTTAATTAAAAATATCTTAATATTTACTTTTGTCTATCAATTATAGACAAACGTATTAACATTGTTAATTTTTTATAATTCAACCGTTATTGTCATCTGGCATCTACGTGACATCCACGTAATGTAATACTTTTAGTGTTTTTTTAGATGAAATACTTTTAATTATAAATACTCCAATCTTTAGTTTCATTTATAAATTATACCGAAATGAATTAACATCAATTACTCTGAAATTATTTATATGGATAAACGATGAGGATATTGCTTTGGTGAAGTAGGAGGTTGTTGGTGAAGCAGGAGATTACAACAGGATTCCTAATTAAGTTATTTGAGATAAATATGATATGGCTTATGTTCTATCTGATTTGCATTAAAGTTTTCAAAATTTTTTAAAATATTTTACACATGTTCGAATTTGAGACATTTTAAAAATTTTGGGTCCATTATCATCATTTGTTTTGCATGATTCATCTACATGATTTTTTTAAAATAATAAATTAAATTTAAAATATATAATTAAATTAATAATAATTTACAATATCATGTTAGGATGCACAACTAGTATTGGAAGTTGCACTTAGGATGAACTGCATTGGACTCTCCAAAATCTACTAGTTCTATGAGGCATGGATGAATCTCATTTTCCAAGATTATAAGTCTCAACAATATGATTCCAAAAGTCATCCTTTTTTTTATAAATACCAATTTCTCAATCTTGAGCTATTTGCTCGTACACATGATAAATATATTTATGTTCGTCATTCATTAATGATGTAACTCGAAGATTTAAAGTTGGCCATATTAAAAAATGCAAAGAAAAAAAAATTGTTGGTGAGAAAGAAAGCAAGATTGCTAGTGTGTGTGATTGAATATGAGTAGAATATGATTATTTATTGATGAAAAGTTTAGATAAGATAAAAGATCAATGATTTAGGTTTAAACATAATTGTAGTAAATGATTGAGATTTTTCTAATTGATTTTGTGGATATGATAATGATCTAATGGTATCTATTTTAAAGAGAACAATACTCAATAGTTATTAATTCTTTAAATTTTAAAGATAAATAAAAAACAGAAAAAGTGAAGATAATAATTTAATAGTATATGTATATATAAAGAAAATATTATTCAACGATTCATATCAATTCACTAAATTTTAAGGATAAGTAAAATATTAAAAAGTACAAAGCTGAATAATATTCAACGATTCAAATCAATTCTTTAAATTTTAAAAATGAATAAAAACTCTAACTAATAAATAAAAAATCGTAGCCAATCGATAAATACAAAATCTTTAAATAAAAAATATAAAGATAAAATTAGAAATAAAAAAATAAGGAGAAAAATCTAATGGTCGATATTAAAGAGAAATCAAGCCAATGGTTGAGATCAACCATTCAAATATCTTGGATGAAATCTCATCAATTATTTAAGAAACGCTCTTGTTCACAATTACGGACCGTATTCCCACAACAATTTCTTCTTGTAAATTTTTCCAGTAAAAATGAATCTCTGTTTGTTGAGCCCTCCTTCTCAAAGCTCATCAGATGATGACTTTGAATTTGTAGTTATGAAATTGAACAATAAGTCCTATATCTACTAGGCCGCACCAACAATCTTATCATCACATAATTTTTTAGAAACTAATTTATGATGGAGTCCAAGAAGTAATTGTGAGAGATGATCCAATCTACATTTCGAGTGAGCCAATGACTAGAGCTCGAGCAAGGACATTGATGGCTGGATTGAATATGTTGATTAAAGATATTTGGGCTACAAGTATTTTCAAGAAATTGATGATGCTTAAAGAATTAAATGAAGACCCAAAATTTATTAATTTAATTATGTGTAGTGATTGAATTTAGTTTAAATTTAGTCAGTTGTTTTGGGCCAGTATGTTAGGCCTTATTTACTTGTTATTTTCGAATTTTTAGTATTAAATTTGGAATCTTAGTTTCCTATATATATTAGGATTTGAGTTGCTTATATATAGGTCTTGTTATGAAACAATTCAGTCAGTTTTCGACCAAATTCCATCGTATTGAATCAGTTATTGCCCTCCAAAATTTTTTCCAAAAAAAATTTCATTCTTTTTTGGTCATTTACCTTCTTTGGGTTGTCTGGTTTGTCGATTTGAAGTATGTGAAATTTTTTGAAATTTTTTTAGTCTTTCCACTACTACAAAATATGAATGTCCTAACAATATTACATGTCATTAAATAGAAGCTATTGTGACACATGATACTATATGGACACTATTACATACTGTTGTCCAAAGAAGTGTCACAATAGAGTGGAGTCCTATAACAACAGTAGTAGTGCCAAGATAATTCATATATTATGACATATTTATGTGTTGAAAAATGAATTTAAAGTTACAATCTTTCACTGCCAGTAAAGACATTATATCTCACATACTAATTTGTTGGGTTAAATTATTTTTACTAACACCACATTATGCGAGTAAACATACTAAGACTTCACATATTAATTTGTTGGATTATTTATTTTTGCTCACACCACTTATTGTAATGATCCTGCTAATTAAATTCATATTTTGTGTACTAATTGAACTCAAATTTCATTCAAGATATAATTTAAATATTATATTCAGATAAATTTAAATACAATGAACTCAGACTTTGTAAATATCAGTATACAAAAATTATCAAATTGAATCATACTAATTGAAAGAAAAACCAACAATTTCCAACAGCTTAAAAGAAGAAAAGCTATGCACAGTACTATTTAACACTAAACAAAAAAAAAATGTCATCAAGTCGTCTTCATTCTTTCGGATAAATAAAAATTTGTTACAAAACAATAAAGAAAATAATTAACATAATAATAAAACTTCAATGTAAATTCATTCGTAATGACATTACTACAAGCAAAACTTTCCGGAAAATAAAAAATGCATATAAAAGATAAACCGGTAAGAGGCAATAAGAAAACTCAAACCGACAATGGTAACTCGGACTTGGATGGGAGTAGCAGCAATAAGACATGGTGAACGGCAAAGAAGAGCAACCAGCTGCAAGTAGATCTTCCCAAGTATGTCGACAAATGAACGCAGTAGGCAAACAACCACCAGCAACATGCAGTACTTAAAACGACATGCAACCAACCTTCTGCTAAACCAAACAGAGTGCAGCAGGCAGGTAGCATCTCCCACCTCCGCCCTCTGCAGCTGAAGAGCTGAAAAACCCCAACAGAGGATAACAGTCCCACACCAACTTCAAATTCCATCAAACACAATAGGCAGCATCAAAGAATAGCAGCAAAGCAGCAGTCAACCACAGCACCACTACAACTCCCTGCCCACGACCAATCACCAACCTGCCACAAAAACAACATCAATCAACCCGCAGTAGGTGCAAGAAACGAGCATCCCTGCAGTATAATATAATTAAGAAAAAAGAATAAGTAAATTTAGTTAAGTACCTTATTTGGGTGCTTCGCCGACCTTGCAATCTTGTCGAGTTTCCAAAGTAAATTGAAATAAGCATATCTCACATTTTGTATACAAACATTTAGATTAAATTATAATGTGATAACTCAAATATAGGAAAGTTAAAAATGAAGATTTAGATGTATTAAATAATACTCGATGTTTAACAAATTTAATATTGATCAATTACACTTACAGAATCCACCACCACAATCCACATATTTTACATGCACGAGCAATCATTAAATACAAAATATAATCAAATAAAATAAGTATGTAACACCTAAAGTAATAGCTTATATACCTGTTATTTTTTTCATGCTAAAACCTTTTTCATTTACTTTGTGATAAGAAAAATGTCGTCATAATCTAATGATCTTCCTGCAGTCAAATATACAATAACTGTAAAATAGTGGGAGACAAAATAATAGAACTATAACAAAAAAAAACGTAATATGAGTAACAACGAATTCATCTACACTAACAATGTCTTTTAGCCTATCAATTATATTGAAAGTCCATTGAGAACTCTAGATTAAGATCTTTGTATCAGACACAAAAAATGAGAAAAACGCATGCACGTTGTTAAAACTTTACATGGTTACCACAAAAAAAAAAAAAAAAACTAATCTATGGTTTATAGGATTCAGAAATCTAGAGTGAAAGAATGAGAATTCAACACCTCTGGTTTTAAACAAAATTTTTAGAGATAACAACATTTAGTCACAATTTTCATAGAAAATTTTTCCTCAGCAGCATACTTAAAACATAAATAACATTTATAACATTACTAATACTTCTGCGAAATTGCAAGTTAGGAAACAACAAAAAAAGAATTCAGCAAATGTTGTGCCCAAGATTATTTGGGCCAGATTAATAAATTAAAGCCGAATCCAGAATTGATCGTTGCAGCTCAGTTGATCGAGACCTGAAAACGGATGTGATATGGGCCATATGGCGACCCACTTGGTTAAGCAGCCCACTTGGTTAAGAGCCTGTCCAAATAAAGATCCAATCAAAGAAGACCAAGTCAAATATTTATCCCTAAATTTTTGGGAAGTAGTTAGTTCCTAGATTTTAGTAAAGTAGTTAGAGTTTTTAACCTATAAATAGGTACCTAATTTGTAAAGAGAGGGGGAAAGGAAAAAACCTACGTATGTTTCTCTCTATTATTTTTCTCTGTAACTTTATTCATCTCCTATAATTTTCAATTTCTTTCATCTCTATACAAATCCATGGGCTCATTTTCATTGAAAAAATCGAACCTCAACAGCAAACTACTCCTTGAACCCCAAAAAATTTCCTAGAATAGGTGTTGAATCCTTACATAATTGTCACAAATATCATTAAGATGGCTTGATAATTTTATATAGCTTATGTTTCTCTAAACTCACTTAAAAATCAACCAAAAGTGCCCTATAATTAGAGAATGAAAATTAGGCCATGCGTAGTAAACAAGCATTTTGCAATTTAAACCACTGTACAGAAGAATTTGATTGCTTTCTACAGTCCGTTAATCATAAATCACCTATTAATCTTGAACTGCAATAAATCATATACTAAAGAGAGCAATAAAAAACAGAGTGCCTACTGGAACAATAATTGTTTGTATTTCATTTTCTTATTACATGCAGTTGCAGCTAAAAACGTTTGTGTGTTAGTTGTTACCTTCTCAAAGCCTTGAGGTCTGTCGTAATAAGGGTCGGTGATCGATGCTAAATCTGCATACAAATTATAGCATAGGACAAATAAATTTATAAGTACCCGAAGGTTGTCGAACCCACAGGGATAGTGCAATGAGGGAAAATCATATACTGAATATAGTTTTTAAAACCTTTGTTTGGGTAATTTGAATTTCAGGGTTTTGGGTTTTTCAGACAATTAATTAAAAGAGATTAAAACAAATATTAAAAAGCACAGATTCTAGGGAAATCTACCAATCTGATCAACATGCAAGAAACAAATATTCAAACCCATAAAAGATAATTTTGGTGGAAAACCTTTTATTGTGGAATTAATTCCTTGGTCGGGCAATTAAATCCTAAATTACTAACTAGTGGTTATCTCCTCTCGGTCTCAAACACACAAAGTTAATCAATTTCATAAAGATCTAGATTTTCCTACGATTGAAATCTTCTTGGTCGGACAGATAATCAAAAGTATTAAATCCTAACTTCCTATTACTAACCTTCACCTCTCGGTCCTTCGATTAATAACTGTAACCTACCTCAATCTTCATCTCTCGATCCTTCGATGAGAATAGATTTAAAACAAAACATAAGATTTAAACCAATTAAAGGTTTTGAATAATTAAATCTAAACATGCATCACAGATGGAGAAACCCTAGAACCTGTTAGGGTTCTAGCCTAACATATTGAAAATAAATATTGCTGGAAAAAGTAAAGATTGCATTAAAACTAAATAAAAATTAAAGAGGAATTCTGAAAAACTTAAAGTGAAAACAGAAAATTAAAGTAAATTAACAACTGAAAAGAGACTCCCAATTCTGAGCTATTCAAGAGTTTATATAGTAGTAGGGTTGAGGCTTTGGATGGTATATTGGCCCCAAAATTTGTCCCTATCTTGATATGGTATCTTCTCCTTTCAAATCTTCAATTACGTGCGAATTTGGGCTGCAAAAACACGCGTCTCGGCCGAGATAAGTCTTGCCATGGCCGAGATGGATGCTTCTGTCTCGGCCGAGATAGCCTTCATTTCGGTCGAAACAGAGACCATTTTCGCCACTTCCGACCTTTCTGCGCAGTCTCACGGTTTTGACCATAACTTTTGCATCCGAACTCCGATTGATCCGATTCTAGTTGCATTGGAAAGCTAACTCAAAGATCTTTCAAATGACATGCTCCATTAGCTCAGATTCCATTGGTGGAAGAATTAGTGACTGTTTCTTTGAACATTTGCTGCTTTCGGTACGGGTTCTCCATTGGATTTGGCCTAAAACCTGCGAAATCTAACCATGACAAGCATAACACCCTCTAATATATACACATGCTCTGTTTATTCAAGAAAACAAGCTAAAATGCATAAAAGAAAAGAAAAACAATGCGATAAGAGAGTAGAAAAACGAGCTTATCAGTCGGGCACTTCAGTTTCATCATCTCTCTTGCAGAAAGAACACATCAACCTCACCTGCATCAAATTATGATGTGTGTAAACACAAAGAGCATTGGCATAGGCATAGATAGTTCAACTAAATTAAGCAAAACCATGTTTGGGGCATCTATCGGGCAGTGTCTCTTTGTGCCTTCATCTCTCAAATGCATCTAGTATATCCTCTTCATTTACCAACATATAAAATCAAAGGTTAGATGATGATGATGGTAAATATGGATTATTAGTTATTACCTATCCAATCACACATTCTACTAGCCTACCTCTATTTTTCCTATCCATTGCAAGAATGAGATCGAAATCCCAGAAATTTGATGGCCTTATGGGCATCGATAATGTTATCTCTATTCCACGCTTTCTTGAAGCTGCCCTCAATCTTGGGTCGGCTTCATCTCCCTTCATTCCTCATCAATTAAAGCCACACAAAACATCAATTCCCATGCTTGAAGTTTATGCTTCAATACCTGACTTTCGTAAATACAAATTCGTCATCCCATGCCCCCACAAAACCCAATTTCCCAAGAAAATTAGGAAATTTTCTTGGGAAAAAATAAGAGGAAATTAGATTGATACCTCATGGTATTTGATAGTGCCGGCGAAGTCAATGTAGACTCGGACTCAAGGCCTCTTTTCTTGAGAAGGTGTCTGAACACCCCTTCAGCAGCCGGGCTCCGGCGGACATTGCTGAGGCAGACAAATAGCACTTGGAATGCCTTGGTGGTCGGCGCCTTGTCTTCTGAGACAATTAAGAGCATTGAAGCCACGATGTAGCAGTAATGATGGGGGCGACATGAAAAGGAACAACAGGGAGGGTTACACCATTGACCCATCTCCCCCAATTTCTTTTATTTTTGAATTAATTTTTTTAGTGAAAAAAAAAAACTTTTCCTGATAGTACATAATAGTGAATTGAAGAATGAAGGGAATTATTTACACAAAAAATTGAATAGTTTTCATTATGGAGGGATATTTCTCCTCACACTTAATATTTAGTGTCATATAAAATACTTTACAAATCTTAATATTATTTATTGATTTAAAATAATTATTTATTAAATATTAACATTACTTTTTCCTGACAAGTGTTATGATATATATTAAATTACAACAATTTTTTAGGAGTGTGAGGAAAAGAGTGTCAGGAAAAGCAAAATTTGTAGTAGTGTTCAGAGATGAGAAAAGAGTGGTAAAAGGCAAGAGAGTGTGAGATTATTAGAGGAACTGAAAAAGTCATATATACTGCGAGCTATACACAAGTGCACGTGAGGTGGTGAGGTCCTTCCTTAGTTTTTATCTAACCTCTTCTTGCAGGTGTGTCTAAAGGTAACCAAACCGGGTCGTTGGGAGGCAACGACAAGAATGGAGATGAGGATGTTGGTGGGCAGACCAAGTATATTATGGAAGCCTTGAGATCGAGATTGACTAGGGTGCTGAAGAGTGAGATGGACGTAATGCATCAACAAATGGATGAGCTCAACATAGAAGACTCGACGAGATTCAGCTGATAGTCATAGGAGTACTGGAGAGGAGGACGTGGAGGTCGAGGTGGCAGAGACTCAAATAAGAGACAGAGTCCTCAATATGAGGAGGACATCGATGATTATGTCGAGGGGATTCATATGATAACAATTTGGGGACAATCAAGATGAACATTCATTTCTTTCAGGGTAAGAATGACCCGAATTGTATCTGGAGTGGGAAAGTAGGTGAAGTTGATGTTTGAGTGCCACAATTACTCTGAGCTGAAGAAGGCAAAGTTGGTTGCAGTGGAGTTTTCTGATCACGCTCTTGTTTGGTGGGATCAGTTGGTGAGTAGTAGGAGGAGGAATAAGGAGAGGTGCTTTGTGCCGAATCATTATTACCGAGAGTTGTACAACAAGCTGTAGAATTTGAGACAGGATAGTCGGAGTGTGGATGAGTACTATAAGGAGATGGAAGTGATGGGTTTTGTATACTGAAATCATTTATTATAATGAGTATACAACGGTTTATTTCTCCTATCTGTTAACAATCGTACATGTATGAACAATGGTATCCTCTTGTCTCACCGATAGGGACGATCATACGGCGTGTTGTAGATCGCAGAAGACAGTATGATCACTTGACCTAGTGAGACAT
>JAPKLW010000156.1:358028-393298 GCA_026898455.1 Plectranthus barbatus | reverse complement strand
ATTTTTCTTTTTCTTCTCTCTTTGTTTTCGAATTTATTCTTGGAAATTAGGTTTCTAATTTCTACTTCCGCAGATAAATTCGAATCGCGTGGTTGAATTGAGATTTGGAATTCAAACGCGAAAGATTGGTTCAGACTCGACGGAGTTACGGTAAACCCTAAATCCACAAATCTTTGTATTAAATTCATAAGAGCATGCTAGGGTTTTGAGAATTTTAATTATGAGCAATATTCATAAATCGATCCAGTTCAGTTTGGTTTTGGTGATTCGGTTCACGGAAAAACCCTACAGGAAGTGGCTATGATTCGAGCCAATGTAGTGGAGGATATAGAGGCGACGATGGCTAGGTTTTTGGGTGGGCTGAATTGGGAGATTTGGAATACTGTAGAGCTGCAACATTATGTTGAGTTGGATGACATGGTCCACATGGCGATCAAGATTAAGGGACAACTCAAGAGGAGGGACAACAACAGTAATACGAGGCAAAACCCTATAGGCGGGAGAGAATACTAGATTGGAAGTGGTTCCACACCAAAACGAGCTCCGTGGAAGAAGGAGAAGAAACAACCTCGAGGGGAGAAGAAGTCGTTTGTGAAGCCCAGGTCTGATTCCGCGATTCAAGGTAAATCTATTGCCCCTGATACTCGGAATAGAGATCGCAAGTGTTATAAGTGTCAGGGTTTTGGGCAAGTGAAGCAAGTCAAGGTGTCGTTTTGCATAGGGAAGTATGAGGTGTTGTGTGATGTGATTTTTATGCAGACGAGTCATATATTGTTGGGGCGCCCGTGGTAGTTTGATAGGCATGTGAAGCATGATGTTTTTACGAACAAGTATTCCTTCGAGTTCAAGCAGAAAAAGATTTCACTTGTTCCTCTAACTCCTAAACAAGTTTATGAGGATGAAGTCCAATTGCAGAAGGAGTCGGGTGTCGAGGTGCAGCCAAAAGATAATAAGGAGAAAGGGGTGGTGCAACAGTCTTTTCTAGCTAGGGTTGGGGATCTGAAGTGGCAGTTCAGGAGGAGAAAACATTGGTGCTGCAGATCTACATGGAGAAACTGATAACATTTCTGATTCTCTGTCCCCTTCTATTCTCTCTCTTTTGCAGGACTTTGGGGATGTCATTCCAGATGATACCCCAGTCGGATTGCCACCCATTCGTAGATTTGAGCACCATATTGACTTTATTCCTGGAGCAACCCTTCCGAACAGACCAGCCTACCAAACTAGCCGAAGGAGACCAAAGAGTTGGAGAGGCAGATCGGGGAGTTGTTGGCCAAGGGACACGTGAGGGAGAGCTTGAGTCCTTATGCAGTTCCAGTTCTGCTTGTGCGGCTGTGCCCATGAAGGATTTAACCATGAGGATGTGTTGCGACTATCGTGCAATCAACAATATTATGGTTAAGTATCGCCATCCCATCCCTCGTTTAGATGATATGTTAGATGAGTTGCATGGTGCTTGTGTGTTTTCTAAGATAGATTTGAGAAGTGGATATCATCATATTTGGATTAAGGAGGGAGATGAGTGGAAAACTGCTTTTAAAACTAAACTTGGTTTGTATGAGTGGTCAGTCATGCCTTTTGGTTTAACCAATGCTCCTAGCACGATTATGCGTTTTATGAACCATATTTTGAGAGCTTTTATTATCAGATTTGTTGTAGTTTATTTTGATTCTGATTTACAGTGGGAGTCATGATTATCATATTGAGCATTTGAGGTCTGTTTTAGATGTGCTTCGCAGAGAGCAATTATTTGTTAACCTTAAGAAATGCCTCTTTTGCATAGATAAACTTGTTTTTCTTGGGTTTGTTGTTAGTGCAAATGGAGTGTAGGTTAATGAAGAAAAGATAAAATCTATCAAAGAGTGGCCACAACCTAAGAGCATTGGCGATGTTCGGAGTTTCCATGGACTTTCCAGCTTTTATAGACGGTTTGTGCCACATTTCAGTAGCATTGCAGCCCCGTAGACTGAAGTGATTAAAAAGAATGTGGAGTTCAGATGGGGAGAAGAACAAGAGAAAGCTTTCAAGTTACTGACGTATAAGTTGACACATGCCACAATATTATCTCTTCATAACTTTTCTAACACTTTTGAGATTGAATGTGATGCTTCTGGAGTTGGTATTGGTGCTGTGTTGATGCAGGATAAGAGACCCGTAGCATACTTTAGTGAGAAGCTGAATGGTGCGACACTGAATTATCCTACCTACGATAAGGAGTTGTATTGCCTTGGTGAGAGCCTTAAAACTGTGGCAACATTACTTATGGGCTAAGGAGTTCATTATTCACACCAACCATGAGTCGATGAAACATTTGAAGGGCAACACAAGCTGAATAAGAGACATGCCCGATGGATCGAGTTTGTAGAGACCTTTCCTTATGTGATCAAGTACAAGCATGGTAAAGAAAACGTGGTGGCTGATGCATTGTCTAGGAGATATCCCTTAATCTCTACTTTAGATGCTAAGTTGCTTGGGTTTGAGTGCATTAAGGGTTTGTATGCTTCGGATGATGATTTTGGTGATGTATATGATGCATGTGAGACATCTGCTAGTGGTGAATACTTTAGGCATGATGGGTTTTTGTTTAGGAGAAAAAATTTGTGCATTCCTAGGTGTTCTCTACGTGAGTTATTGTTGTTAGAGTCGCATTGTGGTGGTTTGATGGGTCATTTTGATATTGCTTAGACTTTAGTTGTGTTGCAATAACATTTCTTTTGGCCTCGTATGAAACGTGAAGTAGAGAAGATCTGTGGTAGATGCATTACTTGCAAACAAGCTAAGTCTATATCTAGTTCTCATGGATTCTATACTCCATTGCCTATTCCTACTGCACCTTGGGTTGATTTGATATTTCTATGGCTTTTGTGTTAGGTCTGCCACGTACTGGGCATGGTAGTGATTCCATTTTCATTGTTGTAGATAGGTTCTCTAAGATGACACATTTCATCCCTTGTCATAAATCTGATGATGCATCCCATGTTGTTGATTTATTCTTTAGAGAAGTTGTGAGATTGCATGGTATTCCTAGGATCATTATTTCTGAAAGCGATTCTAAGTTCTTGAGCTACTTTTGGAAGACTTTGTTGTGTAAGTTCAGAATTAAACTATTGTTTTCTACCACTTGTCATCCACAAACTGGTTGTCAAACTGAGGTAGTGAATAGGACTTTGTCTACATTGTTGAGAGTTGTGCTTACAAAGAATATTAGGTCTTGGGAAGAATGTTTGCCTCATGTTGAGTTTGCTTATAATCGTTCAGTTCATTCTGCTACTCAGTTTTCACCTTTTGAGATTGTGTATGGTTTTAATCCTTTAACTCCTTTGGATTTATCTCCATTACCTGTGAACCTTGATGGGCAGAAAAGAGCTGATTTTGTGAAGTAGATTCATGAGAAGGCAAGGCAAAACATAGAGTTCGTACTGAGCAATATGTCAAGCAAGCGAATAAGGGGTGCAAGAAGGTGTTGTTTGAGCCTGGATATTAGGTATGACTGCATATGCGAAAGGAGAGGTTTCTTTTGCAGCGAAGATCGAAGTTGCTACCTCGTGAGATGATCCCTTCCAAGTGTGGAGAAAGTGAATGATAATGCATACAAATTGAACTTACCAGGTGAGTACGATGTTAGTGCTACGTTTAATGTTGCTTATTTGAGTCCTTTTGATGTAGGAGACAGCTTGGATTTGAGGACAAATCCTCTTGAAGAGTATTGAAGAGAAGGGAAATGATGGAACCCAAGTAGAAGCTGTGAGAGACGATCTAGTCTACATTTCGAGTGGGCCGATGACTAGAGCTCGAGCAAGGACATTGAAAGTTGGATTGAATATGTTGATTGAAGATATTTGGGCTGCAAGTATTTTCAAGAAACTGATGCTGCTTGAAGAATTAAATGAAGGCCCAAAAGTTATTAATTTAATTGTGTAGTGATTGGGCTTAGTTTAATTTTAGTAAGTTGTTTAGGGCCAATATGTTAGGCCTTATTTACTTGTTATTTTCGAGTTTTTAGTATTAAATTTCGAAATTTAGTTTCCTTAATAGATTAGGATTTGAGTTGCCTATATATAGGCCTTGTTATGGAACAATTCAGTCAGTTTTCAGTTTTAATAATAATTCAGTGAGATTTTCTCCTTATTTCTGAAAGCTCGTAATTCTAGGGTTTACCATAGAATTCAACTTGACTTATCAATCAGACTTTCGCATCCATTTGTGGTGTCTTCGTGTATATTCTTCGTTGTTGGATCAATCCGCTTCTTGGGTCGTAGGAGATTTATTCTGGACTACGTTACTTGAAAGCTTTCGAATCCAAAGGTGTTAGATCTTCCCTCGTATCAATTTTAGTTTCTTCCGCGTGCGTTATCCTTTTCCGTCGAGTTCTTGAGCTGCGATCTAAACTTTCCGACAATGATCGTATCAATTTATCACAAATGTTCATAGACATTCAGCTCCTAGTCATAGAACAATCCATCATGATCGATTCACTCATGTCCAATAACTTTTTTCATGATTATTTTTCTAGAATGCCGATTTATAATAAAAACATATTTCACAGGCATTTTTGAATATCTCTAAATTTATTTCTTCGTATTGTTGATGAAGTGAGAAATCATGATTCATGATGGTTACTTGAAACAGTGGCGTGATGCAATCGGAAGTTTGGATTGTTCATTTTTAGTTACAACTGCATTTTGGATGTTGGCATATGTAATACGAACAGATGTGGTTGATGAGTATATCAATATTTGTTAGTCCACTACGCTTGAATATGTCAAGAGATTATTTCGTGCAATTGTGAAAATATTTTACAGATCAATATATAAGATCTCCTACTACTAGTGATGTTGCTAAACTATTATATATTAGTAAAGAACGTGGATTTCGAGGAATGTTATGTAGTCTAGATTGTATGCATTGGTGGTTGAGAAATTGTCCAACTCTGCTTGGGCACGACAATATGCACGTTGTAGTGAAAAGCCTACTATAATTCTTGAAATCATTGCAAATTATGTCATTTGGATATGGCATGGTATGCCAAGATCCAATAAGGTCATCTCCAATCGAAAAAATCAAAACTCAAACAAAAAATATAGTAAGTGTTGCATCAAACATATATTTTTTTTTCTAATCGAACATACTAAACTCAAAGAATATTCTCTTTGTATTCACATAACTTTTAAATCAATATGTTTATTAAATTTGTAATTTGAATCCTTTAAGAATTTTAAAATAAAAAAAAAATTATTACGAAATAATTAATTACTGACATATACAAACATTAAAATTAAGTATTTATTTAAATAGTAAATTAAAAACTGATAATACAAACTTATAAGCTAAGTATAATTTATGGTATTTTGTATTTCTAGAGTGTTTGCAATGTAAAACCAAATAAATATAATAAATTAAACCAATTAAATTAAATTAATTCTGATACATAATAAAACTTATTTGCTAATATAATAACATAACAAAAACGTATTATATAAATAAAAATGAAATAAACAGAAATCATAATATACAAATAGAATAAATATAAAAGATTAGATATGTAAATAAAAAGGAAGAAAGGATTCATTTGCAATTAAAAATTTGTTTTGCAGTTTTTTTTTTTTTTTTTGAATAAGATTACTTGTATTAAACTCACACATTTAGATGTCCTAAGGAAAGCTCAAACCTATGACCTTTTGGTCCAGACAATAGTGCAAATGGATATTTGCGTCCATGGAGGAGAGACAAGATGCAAATTGCAAATTGCGTTTCGGAATGATGTTCGGTTGGAGATGGTTTAATAACATCAATGTGCTAACACGATCTCATCTTTTCATTGATCTTGCTAGAAGTGTCTCCCTATATGCACATTATGTCATACACGGAAAAGAGTTCAATATAGGTTATTATTTAGCAGAGTGGATTTCATGTTAAAAGTTAGTTTGTGTTAAATAGGAATGAATCTACACCGTTCATCTAAAAAATTTAATGGTTGGGAGTAAAACTTTTTTCAAGATTTCATTCTTAATTGTTTTATAAATCATGATTAATTGATTAAACGTGATTTATAAAGCAATTAAGCACGAACGAAAATTATGCTTAAATTTTCAACCTTTGATTTATTAATCTCAATCATTGATGCTATCAATCCAATGATTGAAATTCATTCATATTTAACACAAACTTCAATATTTCTATAAAACAAGAATATTGTAGGAAAGATGTCGAGTGAGCATTTAGAGTTTCTTCAAAGTAAATTTGCAATTGTAGCAAACTCAGTTAGCTATTGAAGAAAATATGATTTGCATAACATCATGACTACGTGTATTATTATACATAATATGATAATTGAGGAAAAGTGTGATCTCCATGCAACTATTAATGATAAAAGCGAAGTACATATGTTGAAATGGCGGACAAATGAATATATTAATTTGATTTTGAAATATTAAAGACAAGAATGCTGATTTTGCACTTTGCAATACTTTGATTGACCATTTGTGAAAATAATATTCATAGCTATAAAAATATGTATTGTGACTTGAACGATTGTGTTATGTTAAATAAAATGGTTATTTTATATGAGCACTTATTTTATTCATAGTCTAGTAAATAATTTATTTAAATTTAATTATAAATGTATGAATTTTTAATTAAAAAATTATTAAAATAAATATTAATGTATAAACGACAATATAATATAATAATTTGATAAAGAAAATTAAATGAATAGTAGAACAATCAAATGAAATGTTTTATTTGAGTATTATCAATCTAGAACTAGAAAAATAGTTTAATTATTAATTTAAGACCCAAAAGATGAATTCGCAATACATGATCTAAAAGATTAAAAAGAAATTATCATTTTAAGACCGAAAGATAAAAAAATTCTCAATTCACGACCTCAATATCAGATCTGAATTAAAAATTATATAATCTTTCAGATTCTAAATTAAAAATTAAGAATTCATTTTCAGGATTTTAAGCAATATTAAACTATCTTAATATAAAGTTGATGGAAAATGAATCTAAAAATCTAAATCTAAAAATAATGGATTATAGAGAGAATACTATGTAATACAAAAATGGGGAAGGGAAGGCCGTGGGGGAAGTGTTTTTTCTTGTGAAATAGAAAGCAAGATTTAAAGTCGTTAATCCACCTAAAAAACTTTCATCAAACTAAATAAAAGCAATACCTATTGTCCCCATCCACAGAGTGTAATAGATAAAATATTTTATTTATAACGAATTGATGACAATTCAATTCGAGTACAAAAAGAAACACTCTTCCCCATTAAAAATGCATGTCCAAAAAATATATATATATATATATAGAAGCATATTACCTATATAGACCTTCAGCGCTTAGCAGATTCATTTCATTATCCATACACCAACACCATAAAATATGTCCTCATGCTCATCATGCACGCGTATATGAATCTATAACCCCTTTTTAATGTTTTTGTGATCAACATATACAACAAATAATCCAATGCTAATTTCAATTTTTTATGGACCTTTGTCTAAACAAATTGGAAGCAATAAATAAATACTGTCGGACAATAGCAGTCAGTGATGAATCAAGTAAACAAGTGTCAAGACTAATTCAAGAATCTGTATACGTTCAACCTCAGACTCACACATCCTTGTTGTCCAGTGTTTTGATCGTTCTTCGACGCCATACTGCAGTTTCAGGATCAAATCTGAGTTCCCATGTAGGCCAGTAATGCAAGTCCTGCTTCAGAGTAAGTACCCGAGGCCTTCCGTTCAAGTGAATCGTTCTCACGCGAACAAACTCACCGTGCTCTATTTCCTATAGGATTGGGTATTTCAAATGCTAGAATCATGTGCACTAACAATTAAATCAAAAGCAGAGGCTTTTGAGTAAATAACAATTATCACACTTCTTATTTTAAGACAAGGTGAGTAGATGGATTTTCAAGCCTTTTAAGAAAAAAAAATTGTATGACTTTTCTTTGAAGGGCAGGAGAATACCTTCGTCACAGAAACAAAGGCATCTAAATCGGGAGTTGGCTTCCCATTCACTTCTACAATCCACTGGAGGGCATATAAACCATACCGATGAACTGGACTTCCATGACACCACCTGAAAATGTAATTGCGCCATTAAAGTCTATATTATGGTGTCAAGTAAGAAAAATTATAGATTTCATGCTGCAGCTTGCAATTTGGATTGAGTAACAGGAGAATCTGTACAAAATGTTTGCCTACGCATAGGGCTACAGTTGATTTGACGGAATGAGGAAGACTATGCTTTAATCCCAAAAGTGACTAATTTGAAAGGGTTTGGATTGGCAGTTAACATCTGAGTAGATCCCCGGGTAAGGTCCACACATCTAATAAATCATGGTCTCGTAGCTGTAGTGAGAAGCTTTACATTGATCAACTCGATTTCAGTAAAGAAAGTAAGAACTTAGTTACAAAAATAGAGGTCAGGGTTTTTGAACACCCCCAAAATCCCCTTTCTTTTTCTCTCCCTCACATTACCCAAAAACAAACAAACGAGGAGTAAATTGAAAGGGGGTCTTACCTTGCCACATACACACCGTGACCTTCTTCTGGCAGGAATCCAAGAGCTCGTACAGCCGAATGAGGATCCTGTACTATACAACCGCACCAATTAATGACACGTGTGGTTCCATTTCCATCCCTAACATCTGTCCCCACCAGTAAATTGATTTCATGACCCTGCAAAACATTATAATAAGATATTCAGCTCATGCTGAAGAAAGCCTGTATATATATATGGTGAAAGTCCCCCGTGAGAAAATAAAAAAAGTTTGATTATGTTTACCACGTTGCTTGAATACCAATTAATCAACCAACATTCAAGTAACATGATAAACATAATCAAACACCTTTCTCAATTTCTCACAGGAGAATTTTCTCACCTGATGTTATAAATGGAACAAAGCATGATACACATTTTATACAAGAGAACCTGACGAAAAATTGTTATTTTGAGCTTGCCATCATTGTCATTATGCCGGACTAGTTCTTGGCAAGCATCTTCAATATCTCTAAAACAAGTGACTGGTTCTTTATTGATTGCCAAAACCATGTCACCTTGTTCTAGTAGATTTTCAGCTTGAGATCCTGCCAGGCAGCCTTTAACCCTCATAACTTGACGCCTAATAGGGTCTTTCTTCACCAGTGCCTGCAACAGATACACCAAAGCTTGATATAATTCCCATATCATTACATGCATAGTTTTCATGTAAAGTAATTCAACCGGGAGGCCAAAGATAAAGAGAAATTTAGGCAGTACCGTATTGGAGACAATTTTAAAAAATGAAAAAGAATATATATTTTTTATGATATCCTTTGAAAGATGTTGAAATTTAAGTGTATGGTAAAGGAAAAAAAAGGAATTATAGTCTTGTAAGTTGTAAAACTGAAAAAAAGGATAAAGGACAAATTACCTGGATCCAAGAGTCTCTAAGGCCAAAGCTACGAGCTTTAGAGAGCAAAGTGGGATAAAGTTCAACTTCCAGTATTCTTACAATTGGCATGGGCCTTTTAACTCCATTTATGAGAAGCACAGGTTCATCGGCAGTAGATGTTATTTTATCAAGTATCTGACTTATTGTGTAAATTGGAATGCCACGAACAAATTGATGGTCTTCAGATGAACTACCACTATATTTGAGCTGGAAATTTCATGCACACCCTGAAATTAAACATGTGTTCTACAAGCAGCTCAGATGAACTCGAGCAACAGAAGAAGGGAGTCAAACCTGAGTTGAAAAACTACCCCAAAGGGCTTGAACCCTTCCAAGGTCATCTGTGAGAACGCCAGAAAATGTACTACCAAAATCTGAAACAAGATGCAAGAAGTATCAGGATCATGTACACACCCAATAGGCAACGGTTAGCGGAAAAGGGCAAACAAGCCAAGCTGGAGACATTATATGTACAACAATAAAATTAGATGAAAATATTAACACCAACCCACCAGTATCAAGCTCAATTACTTCCATGTTGGTTGCCCTGTATCGAGGACAGTCAGCTGAGCCAATATTCAGAGCAGCAGAAGGATTGGTAACAAAAGATTTTCGAGAAGTTGCCTGCAGACTCCTACTCAACCCCACAAGACACACGGAATCTCCACGGCGTAGTGCAGGTTCTGTGGAAATTTTAAAATAAGATACTGTCAAGATGACACATAGGAAAAGAAACTCCGTGACAAATAATATAACGGACAGTGGGAGAAGCAATTGGGCAAAAAATAACAGACCATTAATAAATAATAACTGCCTAATAAAATTATATTCTTCAATTAACACATACTATTTAATTTTTCATCAGCTGGAGAACTAATGATAAGATTTTCCTATCGATATAATAATCTACAGTTCGCCAACTTACATTTTATGCAAGTCTGACAATGGATACAATACAAAAATCATGTGATTTACCAAATTTACTATTGTTAAATTATAAGTTACAGTGATCAAGCTTGTATTAACAAGTAATGTCCATGAAGATATATGCCACTTACAGTTGAATATCCCAAAAACTATACAGACGCTGAAGTACAATTTGACAAATATAACAATTATCAGCTTTAGTAAATCATTTTGCAGAAGCAGTTCATGTGGGGTTTATAGGAGGATACTGATATCGAGAATATGATGCATCTCATGTTTACCTTATGAACCCTATAAATTTTTTCCCATTTCCCAGTGCACAGGCAACACATTGTACAATTAGTGACAATGGCACGTGTTTATGACATGAATTTGAAAAAGAGAGTGGAACAAATCCAGATGATTTTTGACTCCCAGAATTGACACTTCATTTCACAAGTATCACATTTCTAAATTAGACTATAGGCACACAAAAACAATGATTAATCCACCCATTTCTATAGATCCACAGTTTCATTCTACTTAATGGATATCTTGGCCTACTCCAATACAAGATCCATATTCAAGCTGTTTTTATTGGTGCTTTAAGATTCATAGAAAATACTGCAGATTAGATCCATTTAGAAAATCATCAAACTTTTTCAGTATTTTGTTTTTCAATCCTTTTGGTTTAGAGAATTTCATGATCAGCAATATACACATGGTAAAAATGTGAAACATGGAGCTACCCTATGAAATTATGTTGCTGAAGGTTATATTGCTAAGAAGCAAAATAATTAATCACGCTCCAATGCGTGCCCGTGCGTTGAACGGTATTGCTTAACATAATTAAACCAAAATAGGGGAATTAAATACCCCAACAAAGATATCCTAACATATCTAGGAATTATAATATCCAAATATATCTAGGATTATCATATCCTAATATATCTAGGATTATAATACCCTAATATATCTAGGAAATAACTAATTAAATCAACTGAAACTTAAATACGAACACTTAAAAACTGAATTAAAAATAAATTAAATTAAAAAATAAATTCAAACTAAATAATCAAAACTCCAACGCCCACGAAAGTGGGCTCACTCCCGTCCACGCCGATGATACACCATCAAGGCATACGGCCCTTCTTGCACTCAATCATGAAACTGCGCTCTCTATCATATATACACAAGTGATAAGCCTTCAATGAGAAGAAAGCAACCATGACAAATCATTGAGCCAGTAGAAAATACGCCCCCAGCTTCTTCAAATTTTGCTCCTTCCACCCAGTCTTTTGAGCATCAATTAGTAACTTCTTAAAGCTCTCGTGGCATTGTATGAACTTATTAGATGCATATTCAATATATCAAGGGTGTAGAGCTGTGGAAATTATTGGACTACAGAGAGAAAGACGCATACAGCTGGTAGAACAACTAACAAACTAGAAAACCTACCAGGAAGAAGTTCAGCAGCTCGCACTACTGAAGCACCAGCACCAAGAGCAGAAGGGTCATATGCAACAAGTGCAAAATTGTGCACAGGATGGAGAAAAACAACCTGTGAACAATTTACTAGACTGCTTAACATCAACTGATAACAGACTGCACTGAAAGTAGATAAAAGATTACCTCGCCAGGAATTTCAATTGGATAAGCAGCAAAAGACAGCATGACATCAGAGACAGACACTGCAACAGTGTTTTTATCAACAGCAACCAATCCCATCGTTTGAGAGTGATATATGATCAGACCAGTTCCAAAGAAATGCTGTGCATGCACACCATCTAGCATACAAGATGATGGCACATGAACCTGACATGATAAAAGCAGAACATTTACGAGGCTCAGAACTGGGATCAAAATGAATCATCATTTTAGACTACAAAATGTCTCTGCTTAACTTGAATCAACAGTACAAAGGCGTGCATTTGAATAAAAGCATTGCTAGTTTCTCACCTCTGTGACAGAGGCGGATGTACTCATTGACATATTATTACTATATTTTCTTTTATTAAATATATATTTTTACTATTATTTATGTATATTTTACATATTATTTATATATATTTTACATTATGTACCCCCAATTTTTTTAATTTATACATTGTACCCCCAATTCTAAATTTCTAGATCCGCCCCTGCTCTGTGAGGTAATAATCTATTTCCCTGATCAGAGATATAAAGCAAGAACGGAGTCCAACTACTTCATGTAATGATGCCCTGCCATCTCTTTATGAATAATAAAAATGATAAATGGTTACCATTGCAACGCCAAACCACCCATCCTAAATAGGCTAGCAAAATTAAACCTAGGTGGCACTTAATTGCTAGGAAAGAAATGGCTTTCCCAGCCTTTGACCTAATTAACCTAGCTAGGCACCACCCACATAGGCCGCATTGTTTCGAAATAAAAGTTGATCAAATAATGGCCACCTTTTTGGACTAAATCTTGGAATCATAAACTTATTTTTAACAAATAGATATTGTAAGAAATGCCGAGCTTCAAAAGCAAAAAAAAAAAAAACTTCATTTGGTGAAGTTGCATGAAAAAGAAATATCAGCTGACGAGCAATTTTTAATTTTAAAAAAAAAACAAATAATGAGTCTGCAATAATACCCCATTTGGTACCCAGCAATTCCTGAAGCAGTGTAATCTGGTTATCAAAGGAGCAAAGAAAATATCCCCAAATCACATTGCGTGTATGAGCAAACAAACTTTGTATAACCAGCTTACATTATGGGGAGAAATTCTTCAAATTCAAATTAGCACCCCTAGCTAACCTTCCCACCCCACTATCTCTGGATCTAATACAGACCAGCTAAGTCCTTGTAGCTTTTCCTAGTCATGTCACCAACCCCCATGTTTCATCTGCCAAATAGCCCCATTCCTTATGGCCCATCCAATAGATTTTGATCTAATCATGAAAAAAGAAAATGCCAAAAGAAATATTGAAGAATGGAAGTTATTCATGTAACTATATTACCTCCAGCATCACTAGGGTAGGCTCAATCACTCGCTCAGCTACTGAAGCATTGGTAGCAGCAGCTGCTGCACCTTGGAAATCTCCCAGAACTGTCTCGGTTCCTGGTCCAGTCTCCTCCAATCTTTCTCCCCGGGATTCATGCAAGGAGCAGTCAGGTGTTAAAACACCATCAACAGGATCATCCTCCACTCTCCTTTTTTTGGTTCCAGTGTCAGATTCATCCACAGGATGCAGTCCATTGTCAATTTGTTCACAACTAGTTTCCATACTAGCCACACCATCCATCGGTTCTTGCCCAACACATTGATGTGCATGCTCCATTGGAGTAACCTCAGCAGAACATGATGAAACCCTATTGCTTCCAAGATCTTGTTCAGCAGGATCAACCCACGATACCAGTGAAGAATCCAATGGTAAGACTGGCTTTACACTCCACAAGCCAGTATTGTCATTACGAGTGTATATGTGAGGAGGTGCATACCATTCATGGCGTTCAACTGTGATCAGGACAGACTGCAGCCAAACAATATAATGAAAGTTTTTCCCAATATCAATACAATATATAAGATCACATGTCCCAGAGGACGTAACTTCAAATCATAAAATCTATTAACAGGTCACCAGGGTCACAGGGCCTAAACAAGATCACTGTTCCAACCCCTAAATTGGTAGGGGAGGAAACAGTTGACCCATCAGATAGCATAATTCATTTATTAATCACGGAGCATAAATGAATGAATAAACCAACTTACAGCATCATCTAAATATTATCATAATGATAAAGTAAAGGTTCTGATGAGGTAAGTAGGCCAGACAGTGATATAACACCATTTTCAAGCCAACACACAACAACAAAAAAAACATACAAACAAACACAAAAGCAAAATGGCACCCATTATTAAAACTGAATAAATCTTATGACCGATAATAACATTACATTATAATTAGAAGATAATATCTTATTTATGAATCTGATTGCCAAGATATAGTAATAGCATTGTGCAGCAAATGGCATTCTTGAGATCGGCTCAAAGAACTCAGTCTACAACTCTTGTACCCAGCTAAGTTGACTTTGAAAAATTATAGTTCCCTCCTTTATTGCTCTGAGTTTTGACTAAATAGAACATTTGATAAATCAGAAAACATAATACTTTTCATGAGCCGCCGTAGGTTCCCAGGCAGACTCCTCCTTCACTTTATCTCCCAATTTCTTTATTTTCTGCAACTACTGTTGGGGTCATTAAGTTGTTTTTCGCATTTTTCAGTTTCATACATCATCAGTACCATTTGAATGAGTACCATCGATTCTCTAAAAGAATCTCACCAACAGATCTTCCATGCACAATCACATTATGATTGTGGCTAAGAGTTATCAGGTCTACAAGGACAACTTTTATGAAGCAGAATTTAAGAGAAAATGCTGGTGTCCATGTGCCTGAATCAGGGCAAAACCCCCTGGAAGGAATCCTATTCAATTAAATTGTGCCACTAGTTCACAATATGATGGTGGATAAGAGTTTTCAGGTCTGCAAGGAGAACAAAGAGCAGGCTTACTGGCAAGAAGAAACTTGATACCATAATTATGATTATCTATCCACACTTGAGGAATTTATGGAATTCTATATCATACTTACTCATTATGTAATTCTGTTTTCACTATGTTATGATATGTAATTCTATTCTGACAAAACATACACTGTTAAATTTTTGCCACGCACTGATGTGGCATTCACTTTTTATTTTATTTTTTAAAATTGCTGACGTGGCAATAAATTTTAACTTTTAAATCACAATTAACTATTTAATGTAAGATTAGAATTAACTAAAAATTTAATCACGTATGTTTTTTATTTAGACTACAAATTATGATTTTTTACATAATTATGCCATTAAAATTCTAATTTGATAAGATTAACTAAATCTTAAATCTATTAATAGCATAATTTAAAATTTTTTAAATTCAGTGTTTGAAATTTTAATTTAATTACATTATAAAAATTAATTCAATTTTGATTTTAATTTCGTAGCATGATTTCTAATTTTTAAACGTAATTTAATTATGATTACATTTAAATTTATACAAAATTTGATTACATACATTTATATTTTTACTTAAATTAATCGCATAAATTCTTTAATTAAAGCTTTTGTAATAAATTGCCACATCAGCAATTTTTTTAAATAAAGTGAATGCCACATCAGTCCTGGCGAAAAAATTAATGGTGTTAAAGTTAGTGGGATAAACTCCTAAAGTTTAGGATAAATAGCCATACTTACCCGTACATCCAAGGACAAGACATTTTTCAGAGACTAAGAGAACACATATCAAGTACTTTACTTTCCCCAAGTAACTTTATTACTATACAAAACTATGAATCCAATCATAGCCAAACCTAACAATCACAATTGTGGCATGCTATTAGGTCACAATCTCAAAATGAATAAATCATTTCTCAATGGAAACAGCACAGAAATTTCTATTTTAAAGCTGCAACAAGATCGAGACAAAGAATGTGGAAAACAGGTTTCACCAGTTGATATATATGGGATATTTTAACTACGCTACACAAAATTAAGCTATATCCAACAATATATTTCAGAGGCACCAGGAGTACCTTCCTTCGATGACGATCAGTATAACTGATATATTCCAATGGTACTCTTGCACCCCTTGATAACTTAGATAGCACAGAAATGAAGTCATCAAGTTGTGTTATGTCTTCACCAGCAAACTTCTTAATAATAGCATGACGTGGAACTCCAGCTCTGAATAGCATGTACCTGCAAGGACAAATGTGATATTTAATAGAAAAAGCTAAGCTTAAGGAACTATATCCAGACTATATGATCATTCAAGTAGATAAGCTCCCATTTTGGTCTGAGAAATTGGCATAAGTAAGCAATCTGCAGAACATGCAAAATAGAATCGCATACCCTTGTTCAGCAACATATACAAGACCACACTGGAAACGGAAGTTCCGGGCCTGCACACAAGAAAAGTCACATAGGAGACCCAATAGGGGGCTATTATAATGCCCAACTACATAAGCGTAACCCAGACAAAGTGAGCATAAAACTGAGATCAACAGTAATCAATGGAGTTCAATAATTAACAAAACTTACAACAAGATAATTAATCCTTTCACACATGAATCTTAAGGTCATAGGACACAAATAGCAGCTGTCGCATGCTCTCAAGTTCTCTTGCTTTCTCAGTTTTCCTCCTCTTTGTTCTAAGTTTTTCCCCCTTCTTCCCCATACGATACTCATTATTGCATCTTCTACCATATTTGATAAAGAAAAAGCTTTGCATGTAAGTTGCAGAGGATCAGTTATTGTCTTTCTCCTGGAATACCTAGGTCTTTCTCTCATCTGCCAATTTATAGAACTTCTTTTGCAAAGAAGGAAAAATAAAGTGTTGCACTGACCAAATGTCCAAGATACCTCTTTAACTCTCCCGAGATAAATTGTTGTAGTATTCATGGTTAATTGACACAAATTAGAACCTTTTGCACATTGAAAGTTTTCCAAGAGGCGGAAAGTGATTATAGGACTTCTGAAAATGACAAATTAAAAGATCAGATTATAAGCTAAACTAGCCTACAAACAGAACGGTGTGACATTGTGCAACAAAAGGTAGAAACACACTGCGGTTCCATACGCTGTTCATTAGGCAAAATCAGAGATCAATTCAGGTCCTTTGAATCTTTGAGAATGATTTACTAGACAAATACTTCTTTCCCATGTAAAGTGGTTAAATAAATGTACACCAGCCGACATTAGATATCCCTACAAAAATACTGCCAATAATATACGAGTAAATGAAGTATGAACGAAAATCTCTACCTTGCAAGCATGAGTCCATCTGAATAGGTTCATTTCTATGAAGAAAATTCTTACATTTCCAACAAAAAAGTCTACTTTGTTATATTATATCGCCAAAAACGAAATTCAGAAGCACATACATAGTGGGTGAAGCATTAATCAGCCACTCATCCAGATTAATTTCCAACTGAATAAATTTTTACAGGGAAATACAAATAATGTCAGAAATAAGGTGTCCTCTACAGTATAAGAATAAGATTACGGCAGGACTTGAGTGATTTGAGACATGATTCACACATCACAGCAAGAAAAGCAGCCACAGAACACAAAGTAAGCATAATATAAAGTTACAAGCCAACCTGTTGATAAGAGAGAGGGTGTATGACAGCACCACTCACTTCAAGAAAGTGATCGGGTGTGACCGAGTGCAAATCCTGAACCTGGAATTAAACCAAACGGGAAAATTTAGCAGCACCATGTCATTATTTTTTTTCTTATAACTACAGTACATAGTCCTTTCTCGGACAAAAACCAATATGAAATACTAGTATGCTGATGCTCTAACAAGAAGCCTCAATACTATTACCAGATCAAAAGTAATTACTGGTCAATAACATAAAACAGATGCTAAATGTGCCAGCCCAAGTGCCCACCAACAAAAAGACTTATTGAATGAGAGCATGTCAACAAACTTTCTGTCTTTGCGACCAATCTACTGAATCAAACTAAACTAGGCAAATTTATGGTACTGGGGCCAATTTAGAATTTCAAAGAATATTTTTCCAGAGAAGAACAATACCATAAAAATAGTTTTTTGAGGAAAAAAGCAAAATAAGCACAGAAGATAGCTGAAAAAGAAAAAGGAAATAGAAGTCAAGTCCGCTAGCTCTTAAGGGGGAGCTTTATATTCTCACCATCAAGTTTACAGTCAAAGGTTTGCCTCCCCTTTCAATCTGGAGTTCAACATTACGATTGACATTGTCATCAAGCAAACTCTCCATCATCAGAAACTGGGTACTCACCTGTTTCAAGGTTCTTGAATTAACCCAGTGAAAAGTTAAACAATATGGTAAGTCATTTGAAAGTATTGGCATAATCATCAGTTGCATCTTTAAAATATATAGGTAAGGTTGTATGGTAAAATAGTATGGACCATTGCCAATAAAATCAAGGGTATTACAGCCCCTACCTTTGAAAAGTAGCATCTATTCTACTTCTGGATTTTAACACGAATGGGTGGAATGGTTTCTTATCTTTCCTCCCTAACATTATGACTCTATTCGAATCCACGGTAATTTGAGGGAAAATAAAAACAGAAAAACAGAAGACATCAGCAACAAAATTCTTTGGATCTTTAAATTGTGAACAAATTATATCAAATATCTCTTTTCATAAACTTTAATCACACTATCATATAGATATTATAGATAAAATAAGAAAATTAAATCAGTAAAAAGTTCTTTTGTCCCATTAAAACAAATAGGTATCAAGAATAACTGGATGTGATAAAGGTTAACGTATAAATAAAACCATTAAAAGTATAAATTTATTAATCTGCATAAGAAACAGGACACATTCTTCTCCAAACATAGAATTCAAAAGGTTCAAATATTAACATTTGTTATAGAGTTATATCAGAATTAGGAATATTGTCCTACTTTTTTTATGAATCTAGTTTAAGTAGATCTATTGTATTATAAATAGGTGCTTTGTACAGTTATTAATAACAACACTACTACTTTTCTCCAATGTCTCTATTCCTTAACATCTAACATGGTATTAGAGCATCTAGATCCTAGACCTACAAAGAATTAGGAAACACAGAGAGAGAGACAAAACCTAATTTAAAAATTAGGGTTTCCAAAATAACAAAATACCCACCCATCTTGTCTTCCCTCTGCTGCAGCCACCCAAACCCACCCAGCCCCCTTCGCCGGCCGCCGGCGCACATCCGGACGGAGCTGCGGAGAATGTTGCCGGAGATCAGCTCCAGCAAGCTCCAGCAGCCTCCCTGTCCTCTCTCATCCTGTGTCCTTTTTTTTGGTCAATTTCTTCCTGATTCTGCCCTAATTTTTATCATGTATGATTCTAAACCTATTATTGGAACCACCATTAAATTGAATGGTTCCAACTATATGCTATGGTCCTACGCTTTTCTGTTGTTTTTGGGTTCACAAAAGAAAAAAAGCCATGTTTTGATTGTTCCTCCTACTGATGCCAAAGTTTGAAACTTGGTCTGATGATTGTTGTGTTATGACATGGCTTCTCAATAGCTTGGAACCCTCTATCAGCAAGAATATCATGTTCCTTGTATACTTTACAAGAGATGCACTCTAACGACAAAAAACGTATCTCGGGTTTTTAAGCAATATGAGAAACTTTTCTTCATACTCAAGATAGACAGTCAATAAATGAATACTTTTCTACTCTCGACTTGCCGATGAAATTTTGATTATCATCCCCTTTCTTGTGATTCTACGCACGTGCTAAACAATGGGAGGAATTCATGGTGGCTAAATTCCTATCTAGTCTCAATCCTGATCTTCAACCGATTCGAGACAATCTCTTGTCCAATGATATTGTTACAACATTGTCGAATATTGTGTCTCGTGTTCATCGAGTCACTGTCGGTCGTGCAGAATCTGCTTCAATGGATAATTCAGCAATTTTATCTCATAATAAAGCTACATATGGGGATCGTATTCGTGACCGTGGTCGTAGTTTTGATAGTCGACATTGAGATCATTGTGGATGATCAAATCATGAATCCGACAAGTGTTGGGAAAAGTTCGGCAAACCAGATTGGGCTAACATTGCCTCTACAGCAGCATCTTCATCTTTCGTGAGATGATCTCAGTTCCACGGGCTGATTACGATGCTTTGTTAAAATCCTCTCGCGATATCTTAGCTATTATTGCCGCTATCCCCATGGATGCGTGTGCTGTGTCTGTCTTCCAGTAAGTCTTGGATGTTGGACTCCGGTGTCTCTGCCCACATTAAGTGGCACCACATGACTGATACAAAATCTAATTTCAAATCCTTCTATCCATCGTGTCTTCTGCATGTTCGTCTTGTTGATGGCACCCTTTCTCCTATAACGGGAACTGGTGTTGTCCAACCTACTTCTCATATCACTCCTCACAATGTTCTATTTGCTTCAATGTTTCCATTTAGTTTATTATTTGACAGCCAACTCACCAAAACTCATAATTGCTCTGCCACATTTTATCCTTATTATTGTGTCTTCGAGGAGCTGCAGATTGGAGGAGGACATGCGCAGGATGGCTTATATTACTTGGACAATATCTTCTCGTGCTCTTTCTACCACAACGTCACCACATCATTGGCATTGTCATCTTGGTCATCCATCACCTGTCAGTCTTTGAAGTTTAGTCCCTATTGAGTCCATTGTGAGTTGGGTAAACATCATCGTACTTCTTTTCCTTCTAGAGTCGATAAATGTAGTTCTTTTGCATTTGAATTAGTACATTGTGATGTTTGGGACCCGAGTCGAGTTGAGTACATGTCGATGATTATTCTCGCATAACTTGGTTGTATTTACTCAAACAGAGAACTAAGGTTCCTTCTCTACTAAGCTCATTTTATCATGAAATAATAACACTCTATATTCTGTTGATTTACGTGTACTTCGCTCCGATAATGCTCTTCAATTTACTCAAAAGTCCAATACGTCCTTTTGTGCTTCTCAGGGTATTATTCTTCTAACTTCTTGCTCTCACACGTCTCAACAAAATGGATTGCTAAACGCATACATCGCCATATTTTAGATGTTGCATGTACTCTTATGTCTCACATGCATGTTCCAAAATACTTGTGGTCTTCTTACTGCATGCTTCCTCATTAATAGGATGCCTTCTAGTGTGTCGCATGGAGATATTCCTCTTTCGTGTCTTCATTCTACAAAACTTGTTTATCCCATTACTCCTCGCATTTTTAGGTGTACTTGTTTTGTTCATGATCTTTCTCCTGTGTTGGATAAGTTGGCACCCCGTTCTATCAAGTGTATTTTTTCTTGGGTATTCTAGAACCAAAAAAGGGTACCGCTGTCTTCATCCCATTGCTAAACGTCATTATACATGTGCTAATGTTACTTTTCTTGAGTATCAACCTTATTTTACCAATACTGAAGCTAAGCACCCCGATATATCTGTTTCTACTCATTTACCTATCCCGGCTTCAGTGCCTTCTTGCCCTCCTCCAAAGCCATTACATTTGTATTCACGGCGTCCACAGTCTGATCGTGTCTCATGTCTCTCCCCTCAGCCTCCGCCTGCAAGTTCTGAAGATACTACACCCGCCACCGATGACTTGCCCATAGCTCTACGCAAAGGTAAATGTAGTTGCACCAATAGCCACCTGGTGTCTAACCATGTCTCCTTGATCATTTGAGTCTCTCATTTCGTGATTTTCTTTTGTGTCTCTTGTCTACCGTTATTCTAACAACTTATCTTGAGGAGCTTAAGCATCCTTTGTGGCGGGCAGCTATAGATGAGGAAATACATGCTCTTTTAGTCGTGGTACTTGGAAATTAATATCTAGACCCCCCCTTTGATGGATGTGGTATCTTGTCGTTGGGTGTTCACTATAAATTTCTTGATGATGGTACTATTGATAGATATAAAGCTCATCCTGTAGCCAAAGGGTACACTCAAACTTATGGCATTGAATATTTTGGGACATTCTCATTGCTCGTCAAAATTCTATCATAATTCTTTTCTCCTCGGTTGTCAATCATTCATGGCTAATGTATCAACTTGATAACAAAAATGTCTTCCTCTATGGTGATTTAAATCCTACGGTCTCTATGGAGCAACCTCGAGGGTATGTTGCTCAGTGGGAGGATGTTAATAAAGTTTGTCGTCTCAAAAAGGCAATTTATGGACTTAAACAGAATCTGAAGGCATGGTTCGATAAGTTCACTAGTTTTCTTGAAACTACTAGTTCTAAGCAATGCACGTGTGATCATTCGGTTTATGTGCGACATCAAGCATATGGTGGTATGGTTATTCTCATTGTTTATGTTAATGACATACTCAAATTTGGCAGTGACATACAAGGAATTGTTGACACCAAGAAATACTTGCAACAACATTTTGATATTAAGGATTTAGGACTACCTTAGTATTTCTTAGGAATCAAAATCGCACACGGCAAATTCGGAGTTTCTCTATGTCAGCAGAAATATGCTATTGATTTACTCAAAAAAACTGGATTGTTTGGAATGAAGCCTATTGATACTCCTATGGAAGTTGATTCAAATATCTGGGATTACAGTGCAGATTAATTTTTTTAAAGATAAGGCCAAGTATAGATGACTTGTTGGAAAACTTATCTACTTGACAGTGACAAGGTCTGATATTTCTTTAGTTGTTGGTTTGGCCAGTCGTCTCTTAGTCATCTCTTAGATAAGCCTGAGCAAGTTCATTGGGATTCCGTAATTCAAATTCTTCAGTATATCAAGAAATCTCCATCTCCAGTTAAATGACTGTTATTTAAGAAGAATGGTCATCTAAAGATTGAAGGATATTCTCATGCTAATTATGTGGGTTCTAAGATTGACAGAAAATATAATTTTGGATACGGTACCTACTTGGGAGGAAACTTGGTTACACGAAGAAGCAACAAACAACAAACAGTTGCTAGATACTATGTTGAAGTTGAATATAGAGCCATGGCTCATTCTGCTACTGAGACGATTTGGGCGAAGAATCTATTTAAAGAATTGGGGTTCACATTCAATGAACCTTTACCTATGGATTGAGATAATCAAGTAGCTATCTACATTGCAAATAACCCTATTTTTCACGAGAGAACGAAACATATTGAGGTTGCCTGCCATTTTATTCGAGTGTTTGTTAAATCAGACGATTGCTACTCTATTCACTTCGTCGAACGATCAGATTGTTGATATATTCACTAAACCATTGGGCACAAAACGCTTCTTAGAACTTTGTACCAAGTTGAGCATGATCAATATATATATGCTCCAGCTCGAGGGGGAGTGTTATAGAATTAGGAATATTGTGCTACTTTTTATGAATCCTAGTTTAAGTAGATTTATTGTCTTATAAATAGGTGTTTTGTACAATTATTAATAACACTACTACTACAACTACTTTTCTGCAATGTCTATTCATTAACATCTAATAACATTGTTCTTATTCATAAACTTAAGGGCAAAACATAGCCAAAGAAAACATGTTAAAACTCTATCCGTGACACATCCATTCATTTGTAGTTCAATGCACTTCTCATCCCTCTCATATTCAGGACCTCATAGCGACTACCATCAACCAGCACCCCAACAACAGCGTCAGATTATTAAATATAACAAATACTATACCTTCCCATTCAAACGAATCAGAACATCCCCAGGCTCCAAATGCTTATAGGCTGGACCACCTGGCACCTGTAACAAGCACCCGAGTATGTTATTTGAATATTTGATATTTATAGGAAATTTAGTTTTTTGTTTATGTGGCCTACACCTCACTGCCCCTGGATTCTTACACCTCGTCATACCTTGGCAAAATGCCTCTGGTTCCCAATTCTCTCTTTTAAATCCTTGATGATACCAACATAAGAGCTAAATCTAATGTACGGTGGCAAAGCTGCCAAAAATTAATTAAAATCACAAAGAATATGAAAAATGAGAAAATTACACTCACCACTGAATCAACAACAAGCATTCCAGTTTCCCCAGGGGGAGAAGCAAGCCGTACTAACTGAATTACATAAAAAAATATAAGAATGGATTTAACATTCTAGACTACTATTGTGAATGCTAATGGCATCTATATCACATTTGTCATGTAGAAGAAAAATATGAAACCTGTTCTGTTTCGCTGCTGAGGCCAAGCCTACGTGTCTCATCAAATCCCTTGTGAAGAAATGTAGCCTACATTTAGAACATTTGAGTACAAATCAAAAAAAATGCATAAAGAAATCATAAGTGTGAGACTACATATATCAATATCAACCATATATAGATTTGCACATATTTCAAGGAAAATAACCAAGCCAAGCTCATACAGAATCAAGCCACAGAGGATCTGAGCGAAAGACAAATGGAGAAAAATATGTACCTTATTATCCAAGATTTTCCTGTACATGACAATCCAACAAGGAGAGAGAAGGACAAAGGGTTTTTTAATACAGTATTTACTTTTTCTGAGGGATTTTCAACTGGGCCACGTCACAAACTTCCATCATACCAACTTTTCAATCCTTTGCTACAATTCCCTAAAAGAAACCTTTAATGTATTGTCCCTATGAGTTCTAGATATTTCAAAGGCCAGTCACCCAGCTCACAGCCTACTTCATTAACTAGTTCTCTGATCCAATTACTACCAAGTTAAGACCTAAGAGAACACTTTTATCCTTTTTAACTTTTTCTTCAGCTTGTTACTAAACAAGTTTAAATTTTGACAAACACAACACCCATCAAGCAGACAAATGAAAATTCACATCAAATCGAATAACTGTGAAATCATGTGATGGTCACAGGTTCTACCAAGGATTTTTCACCAACATTTCAATTTTAATGTAAGACACTGGACTTAAAGAAATAAGTAAGTTACAAAATAAAAACTGCACATGAACTCAAAAGGATAATTCAATTTTGTTCAACATCATGTACAACCATCTTCTTAACTGAATTTGGACCACTATACATACCTTCTTTTCAACACTCAACAGTGTTAAAATTTACAACAAAAGAATTTCTTTTAAACAGTAATCAAGGTGACAAAATTGAGTCAATAATTGAAAAATTACAGCAGTGCATATTCAATATCAAAGCAAGTAAGATATAAAGGTTATAAGTATAGTTTCAGAATCTTGAAATGATGGCACTTGTCATCAACAAAATCAAACTATAATGTTAATGAAATGAAAAAACAAGATAAAACCCTTCAAGAAAGATCTAACAAACCTGAAGCGTACCACGAGGAATGGTGACTGCCTCCCATGTGTTGCAAATGGATCCTCTTCCTTTCTGTAAGAATCCTAAGGCTCTTACAACCTGGTTTCCCGATCATTTTAGCTCTTATTAATAAGTATTAAAGGACCAGATTTACCCAAAAAAAAAAAACAGTCGAGTTATTCTTAATAGTTGACAATTCCTAATACTTGCCAAAAACTTTAAAGCTTGGGAGATATAAACTCAATTGATACACTAGATTAAAAATAAAAAATAAAAAGTGCAATGCATTAGAGGACAACCCAGGTTTGTTTACTTTCACAAAGACATGCCTCCATAAATCTCGATGGACTCATCCTTACGGAATTAAAAATGTCAATTCTAATGAAACTTTTGATTTGTTAGACAATGATGGGCAACATATCAAGGCAGTGTATCAAGAAATATAATTGACTGCTCCTCCTCCAATGATCGCCACTCTGTTACGGCATTGCCTTGTGCTCGTGCAAGAGCTTGTAGCTGAGCATTCCAATCAGCCCATTGATGCTCTAAAGCCTCTAAACGCTCCTCTAGTGTGGGCACCGTCTACGGCTCTCATAAATAGTAGATGTCTCACAGGATGCCTACGAAACTGCGGCAGCTACAACTCTTCCAGCAGTGTCGGGTGCCGTGCAGTGTCGCCCTCAGACTGTGTAGCCGAGCCAGCGCTGTGGTGTTGTGTTCTGTGGATCTCCTCAGCTGCTCAGATAACTGTCATGGGTGCCTCCATATTCAAGGGTCAGTTGCTCTTATCTTCAAAACAACATACATAAATGAGCTCGGGATTTGGAAGCGGGAAATATAGACCATCCTCTGCTTGAGATAGAAGTGTGGTCCCTTAAAAGTGAAAAACCGTAAGTTGTGGAGAGGCTGTATGGTTATGCACTCCTCGGGCTCCTGCAATAAGCCCACTAATGGAACCCTCAATCTAAGTAAGATGAGGGTTAACAAATCTCAAATGCAAATTGGAGCACGGGAGGTTGATACCGTCTCTTTGCCTAATGTAGGAACAGCTAAGCAAAATTCACATATTTTTCGTGGAACATGCACCAAATGATCATGAGTTCCACATCATGCATGGAACAGTTGTTGTTCCGAAAATAATGTGCGCCAAGATGCGATGTATTACTCTAAAGACGGGGTTCATAATCATTGTGGTCCTGAAGTATCCCGAATATCAGTGCGGGTGTAAGTCATCATGTGGTAAATGGAGTAGGAAATGTGTTAAAAGTGTTACATGAAAATTATTAAGCACCGAGTGGATGAAGGGATATGGAAAAGACTGAGAAAATCAAGAAAAAAGAGCAAAAATGGCAAGCACTTACACCATGTGCGGTCGCCATCCGTTCGTGCAAGACATAAATATGAAGGCATCTTTCATTAAGATTAATGTTTTGAATGTTTACTGGTATTTTTTTATTATTATTGTGGTTGAGTTAAGCATGTGAGGCTAATTTCTCCATAGGATTCTCGGATTGAATAGCATGTTACTTTGATTTAATTTAATTTCCCTTTCCGATTGCATTCATTTGAATTCTGGATTTACATTATTGATAATTAGTCAATTTTTAGGGTTGCATAATGTGAAAAACTGATTCAAAGTAGATTCTTGATTGTGCATCTGCGAGAAGCTCGGTAGGATTTTATTTTATTTTATTTTCATGTTATAACATAATACTTGAAAGATATGTCTAAGAACAAATTAGTGATTAACCAATGCACTAGAAATCAGAATGGAATTGAATTGATTAATAATTGCACAATAATTCATCGTATGAGTATAGTACTCCTGATTTCATTATAGTTCCCTGACTTAATTCTCTCTACGATTGTTTATTTTTGCCAAGTCATTAAATCAAAACTCTTTATCTGATTTTCTAGGCATTAGTGGAAATATCTATTAGTGCTTGACTGCGTTTCAAATTTGCAATCCTTCTGTTTGATGTTTTAATACTTTTTAGCTATACCAATTTGTACACTAGCAGGATATCATATTGCAAAACATGCTATCACAAATTTAAGGTCAGCCCTCATACAAAGAATAACAAGTGCCAGAATAAAATTATAAGACTTGCATAAATTATTCACGGTCCTTTCGAAACAAGAGAACACCGTAGACAGTGAAACACGTTTGTTTATCTACACATAAAGCATATTGCATCTCTTACCCATCAAAGAAAATGCCAATAAAACAAAAAGAATAAGAGGAGAATAAAGGACAAGAGGGTCCACAAGATTCTGGAAGATTTTCAAATTGAACAAATAAAACTGCTACTATCAAAAATGTAGCCAAGAAGAAGTTATGAGCAAACAAAGACTTAGAATAAATAAAGAAGATGTGAATTGAGCCACCAAAGTAGTTAGGAAAAAACATAATTCCTGTGGATCTAGACAAAAGAATGAGAAACATCAAAACTTAGCTTTAATTTATCTAGGAAGTCAAACCCAAATCACTAGGAATTCATCAATATGGCTTCCATTCTACTAACAAAGTTTACAAAATTGAAAAACACTCTAATGATTAAATATGTGGTCTAGAATCTTAATGTAGTATGCATAGCATCACCATGAATACATTAGTATGGTTCTTTTCTACTAACCACTTTTAAACTAGAAAAGAATATCAACAGCTATTACAAGATATAGGAGCATGACTCACTTCATAATAATGAATCATACACATGCAGAATGATTTTGAATGGAATACATATAAACAATTGCATGTTGCAGAAAGAAGGTCTAAAAATTCGATCAAGCAACTTACTCTTTCCAAAGGTAAGAAAAATGCTGAAGCACTGGATGTCTTGCTCCCAGCATTCAAGGCAACTGCTCTACCTTGCCAGTCAATTACAGGAGAGCCACTTGAGCCACCCTTCGTCCCAGAAGCTGCCTGTGCGAGAAGAATACAAGACATAAAAAGATGATGAATTGATGATCGAGAATCAAACATAGCAAGCCACTTGGTCATCACTCTCGGAAAAGAATCAAATTCATTATGAAGTAACAGCCCTTATACAGAAATTTCTTCATACATATATATGTATGTATAGGGGGAGGATCTGGATCTAATAAGTTATTTATGTTAAAGTGTTAATCCATGCTTGATTATTCAGAACATTATGCTTGATTAGTAAGTATATTATGCTTCATAGAAATGCATAACTGCCAACCTGAAATAACCTAAACATCCATACACTCAATTCAACTCAAAAGTCAAGATTGATTTCTAGTTAGACTGTTAGGGATAAGCGTCAAATTAGCCCCTTGACTAGTGTGGTAGGAGTACATTAGACCCTCCATGACTATTAGAATCAATTAGGCCCCTCAACTATTAAAATAGACTCATTTAAGCACTTTAGATTTTAAATTTCCTATTATACCCTCATTTGAAGAGTATTTTATATAGTTTCTCAATCAAAAAGCAAAATAATAACTATTTAAAATAAAAACCTGAAGTCAAAATAAATATATTTTTTAAAATAATATACCTAATAAAAAATTAAAATTTATAGTTTCAAAATCTGAATTTTTTTTTTCAAAATCTCACGCATTAATACTTCTTATATAGAGTTTGTTTAAAAAATTTGAAACATATAGCGTCAAAATCGTATTCATATTCTTTTACACTTGGTGATTTACTTTTTTCATTATTTTTAAATTTTTCTTAAGTTAAGTTTTGATATTCAAATTTATTTTTTTACAAAAATAAATTTACTTCTACTTCAAGTTTATTTTAAATATATAATTTATTTGAGCATCTACCATAAATGTCAGTTTTTTATTCAGATTTTATTTTTTAATTTCATTTTTATTTTTGAAAAATTATATTACTTCTATTTACTTTAATTTTAGGTTTTATTTAAAATAGTTTTTTTTTAGTCTTGAATATTGTATATTTTATTTCCATATTTATAAATACTTATTATTTTACTTCTAATTTATCGATTTGTTTTTTAGAATTATCACAAAATAAGAATTCATTTCTATTTCAATTTCATTATTCAAATTCTTATAATATTAGAGCATCTCAACTTCATTTTTGTCATGAATGTCAATTTTCATTTTTAGTTTATTTTTTATTTTCAGATTTATTTTTTCAAAAATTTAAATTATTTAGAATTCAGGTTTTATATTTAAATATTTATTATTTTATTTTTTTAGATTGAGAAATTCTATTAACTACTCTTTAATTGAGGGTATAACAGTAAATTAATCAAATTTAATAGTTAAGGGCCATATTTTTGCGTTACTCTAATTCAACTCTCTTACACATCTATTTATATTTTATAGTATAAATAAACTTCAAAAAATTAGAAATATAAAAATACTAATTCAAATATAATCCTATCCAAACAAGAAATTTCAAATCCAATCATTAACCCAAATAATTTTAAAATCAAAATATAAGTACATGATAGATATCAGTATCGCATTAATATATATATACGGGGCTGATTGAGAATAAATCTAAGCATGAGAAATAAAAATAAATCGCAATCGTTGATTTAAAACAATCAATGGTTCGATTGAAAAACGCAGCATTTTATTTTAGTTTTTGTTCATAAAAAGGCAAACTCGTAATTTTGATGTTATTTCTTCACGTAACATTCATTTTATTCTCGCTATTCTTCATTTTATTCAATGGTTATTCATTATAGTGTAAATTAGATGTTATTGTACTTACAACATTTTATTTTAACTATTCTTCATTTTATCTTAATTGTTATTCATTATAAAGTAAATTCGATTCATTATATCTCAGTCAACCTTCATTTTATTTTAACTATTTTTCATTTTATCTTAGTAGTACATTATGAAAAAAAAATGTCTAATTTCTGTAATAATGAAAGATTGTGTGTATCAAAATATAAAATTATAAATATGCATATCTGATATGATATGTAAATATTGTTATAAATATGAAAAATTATTTAAATTTCAAGATTGAAATTTATTTTAATTTAATTGAACATATTTTACCATATTTATTTAAAAGAATTATTATCTTATTCATGGATCAAAATATTCCAAATTCTTTCTAAAACTAAACCTTTTGAAAACTGATCGTGTGAATTTTGTTTCTAAATCATATTTATCATTAATCTATCATTAATATACTAAAATAAACTATGAAATAGTTATAATCTCCTTGTATAGTATTAAACAAAATAATATGTGTTCACGCCATTTTATACTACAGTATTGTTCATTATAAGTGCAAGTTCTATATAACTACTACTCATTTGTAACCACTTCTATCGCATTCTACATGTTCCGGAAATCTACAATAATTCTCGGATCTATGTTATTTATTGGGGGTGAGAAATGCCTGATTTCATTCTATATGGCTACAGAAGAAACCAGATCAATGTGACAGGAACTAGAACTACTATTCATCTATTCTTTGATTTCTTGATACAAAGTCTCAGTCAATACACCTGCCTACGGATAACATAAAGATACAATTTCAGCAATTAGAGCTGACAATCTAAAATTTTGTAAGCACTTTTAGATGATATGAATATGCTTAATGTTACTGAATCTGTTGAACAGAAGCAACTAATTGTGCAAACAATTTCCAACTAGAAGAGATTAATGCATCAAGAGAGCAACATGAAATATCAACAATCCCATGATTGAAATATCCACATATTAAAAACTGCAAGTTATTTAATTCTACTCCAGGTAACTGCACAAATCTAGCATTCAACAATCAAAAGCATATTTTCAAAAACCTTACTTGCATGTAGAATGTATTGAAGTCGTTGTAGCCATCCCTGCATACATAGTATGTTCACCATCAATAACATATAAATTGGGGAGATATTCTCAGTGTTGCGAGAAACAAATGATCCACATTGACGACAACCAAAATGATTTAACATGAATAAGCAGAATATCTTACATAAAGCTTCTATCGGCAATGATACTAAGTTTCAGTAGATATCCCAAGGTCTCTCATGGAACATGGTATGCAATTGTGAATAGCTTTCCTTAATTGTCCTCTCTTTGCTTATGGTACAGACTACAGAGCATGGAAAAAATGGGGTGTTGCCATAATCTATAGTAGAAGATTGGGACTTCATTAACAAAAATGGTTGTGTATGGAATGGTCATTTTTCAGAAACTATCAATTTGGTTGGTGTAAAAATATAATATTTTAGGAGGATAATGTTATGGTAAGCTTAGCAGGTCTCAGTTCAGTCTCATTCTTTAGTTTTTTTAATATATTATTCATCCAGATTGGGATTTGGGATTCGTCATCTCATGTACCTTAGGTCACTCTAATCAATGATATTTATGTGTTTCGCTTATCTTAACAGAGAAATGAACAAAGTATCCCAATAAACTAGTGAGAATTTGCTGATGCAAATCAGAAGTACAAGAACTTTTTTCCACCAAATCCTAGTCTACTTCTACTGATAACAATAGATTATTCACTGAATGATCATTAGAAAACAAGAAAACACATTATCAAATTGAAAATATACTTTTTATAATGTGGAGCATCTCTATCCAAACGAGCAAGAGTTCCTGCCAAAATAGAGACCTGCAAATTCACAAAAAGAAACAAAAATACTCCTACTCCAAAATTTGTTGCACTTTAGGAAAATTACACATTACACATGACTAATGTAGAAAACGTTAATAGAAAGTTGGCATTCAGCATTTTAAAAATACATCCGTAGAAATCTTGTTGATATTGCATTAAAATGGAGATTTCAGACAAACATATCATAACCAGTGTGCATTGGGAATTAAGATGTCAAAAATTAAATCTAATTCTGATTTTTGGTATTACTGCACCTTGATAGCCTCATTTACTAAAAAGAAGCAAGCCATGACGAGTGTACCTTTTCACCACTGTCATTTCCAACCACCCGAATTTCAAGCCCCACGCATGCAGCCTCAGGACAAAGAGGAATCTCCTCATAGCTAAGGAATTGTATAGCAGAAGGGTCAAAACGAAAGAAGCCAAAATCATGAACCTACAGAAACAGAGAGTCAATTCATATATTAGAACTCAAATTTGGTCTTTCTAAAGCTAAAGATGGAGTAACTAAATAAAAGCTCAGCCAGATCAAAATATATCAAAAAGTTCAACGAGCATGCTACTATGAAGAGCAATCCATGAACTAGAATTAAGATCAGTGAACAACAAGGCTCCGACACATACTGCGCCCACTAGTTAAATGAATTAGCTATAAAATCCCTAGAATGGAAGTCATTTGTAATGCATTTTGAAACTCTGAAATACAGTGCTAGCCACTATGTAATGCCAGCAACTTCCATGCATCCAATTTGTATGTTTGCAAATCAATGCCAAAAAGAAACGACAACACCCCAGGAGTTACTATTATACACGAAAAAAATGTATTGCCGCCATCAGAAGCAGAAGCTTACAGGGTCTCTATAGATCGGATGCACGGGAATTTCTTCGCGGTTCACAAACATAGCTTCCGCCACAACGGGTCCTGCAACAAGAAATATAAAACACTGAAAAACAGGCATTAAAAAAAAATGGAAGTCGCATTATATTAAAGATCAATTCCCTGAACCTGGCTTGACAACGTGGCGGTTGGTAAGAATGATTCCGCGGGACTTATCAACAACGAAACCAGTAGCGTACGACGCACCGGCAGACTCGGTGTCGAAGGCACGGCAGGCAGTAGTGCGGAGGACGACGACTGCGGGGACCACCTTGTTGAGTGCATTCCGCCAGTCCTCCGCGGTGGCTTGACTCTCCTTGAAGGGTGGATCAATTTCCATCGAGAGATCCTCCTTCATGCTCGCCTCCATTCCCGCCAACGCCGCCTCCGATCCCAACCTCTCCATATTATCAGGTCAAAACCCTACCTTATTACAATCAACTCGTTCACTCTCCCACTCTCTCACTTTCGTAGGGGATAATCTGAACCTAAGTGGCGAATATTCCGGCGACGCTGCCGGCGGATTCTAATGATTTATTGCTCGCTTTTCGGGATTGCTTTCCCGTTTACAGCCTTTTAGCTCTTTATTTATTTATTTATTCTATACTCTCGCCAATAATTTCGGTGTTCTTTGCTCCAACTTTTTTAAAATTTATTCATATTCAAAATTATTATTTTATTTATGAAGTAATTATTAGGATGAAACCCTAAATAGTCATTTTAATTATAAAAAAATCATAAATGACTATTCTTAAAAATACATTTAAAGAATAATATTTGTTTTTTTAAAGTGTCAAATTAATATTGTTCTAGATAAAATGAAAGGGGAAACAGGGAAATATATTTCAATCTTTAATAGATTAGGGGATTTTATCCCACTCTTTAGCTATTAGGGAATTATATCACACACTTTAATTCTATTAAAGAATTTTATCCCATGTCGCTGACTAAGCCGTTAAGTGCCACGTAGCATTGCATGTCGCTGACTAAGTCGTTAAGTACCACGTAGCTTTGATGTGGCGTTGACTAACTGTCATATATTTGCCATGATTTTTTTTTATTTTTAAAAATATTAATTTAGTTTTTAATTTCATAATTAATGTTGGGTCGAATCATAATGGATACGGAGCCCCAAGAACAACTAGTACGGATAAGCAAGAAACGACATTCAAAAATATAGATGCAATATTCAATGAGTTAAATAGAAGAAATAAACCGATATCGATGTCCGACGTAGAGAGCAACTATCTCTGATTACACTGGTACAAATCAGACCTTCAGATTTACCGAACTGCTATCAACGATTACAAGGTTATTCTATCGTGTGTAACGTATGTTAGGTGCCGATAAGCGGCGCGTACATGAGGTATTTAAAGGTGAGAGCTAGGTTTAGGGTTCCCCCGATCTTCGCCGAGCAGTTAGGGGGCATCTGCCGAAAAATCGGGGTGGTTCGACCACGTAGCAGTTGCGCCTTCCGAAAATCCTGCGAGCTGGACGTTATGTGCCTGTTACCCCTCCTTAATCATTGGGTGGATGCTAGGGCCGATCGTTGTACGTATATCGAGCTTCCCCTTTGGTGATCGAACTGCTTTTGGCTCGTCGGACTCCTTCCACGGCGGGCTTTGGTCCATGTAGACTGGGCTGCTGCGATTTTATTGGGCCGATACCGTTACTGCTGATCCACTAGAACTCATTTGGCCACGAACTGGGCCTCTTATTAAGCCGAATTCAGATTGGACCACAACAATAACCCATTTGGCTTGGCTGGTCACGCCTGGCGAGGCCTGTCAAGTAAAAAAAACGATAATCGAACCCATGTGGGGCATTTACCATGATATGATTTTTCCAGATTGTGGCCCTTCGGACTTCCTCATGGGTAGTCCGGTACTATCGGGGTGCTTATGAACACCTCCCGGCTTCGAGGACCAGTTCCTCTATGGGGTGGTCCTCATCCGCGCAGCCCCGGGAGGCTGCTGTGGATGTCATTACCACATGCCCGAAATCACGGTGTTTGGTGGGACAGTTCGGGTTCTGTCTCATTTCTAAATATGGCCATCTGGTGAGCCCCAGATAATTTGGTGGGTTCATAGCGAGGGGTCTTATTACGAAGTGGCATTCAGTGTGTCACTTATGTCTGGGTGTCGAGCCTCTAGTGGTCCGGTTGAGGCCTTATATTAGAGCCCCCTTTTTGTCCTAACCCCTTTTATATGACTGCTTTTGTCGAACCACTTTCGCAGCGAGGTGTATTCGAATTTTGGGCAGCAAAACACGATGGCAGTTACGTAATATCCGTAAACCTCGGAGGTTGTTGAGAGCAGTTGAACGGGTGATCGATGCTAAATCTGCATACAAATTATAGCAAAGGGCAAATAAATTTATAAGACAACCCAAGGGTTGGTCGATCCCACAAGGATAGTGCAACGATGGAGAATCATGTACTGGATATGGTTTTCAGATCTTTTGTTTGGGCAAATCAATTTTTGGGGTTTTGGTTTTTTCAAAACAAATAATTAAAGAGAAAATTTCAAATAATAAAAAGCACAGATTCCAGGGAAATCTACCAATCTGATCAACTTGCAAGAATTAAATATTCAAACCCATGAAACACAATTTTGGTGGAAAACCTTTTATTGTGGAGTTAATTTCTTGGTCGGACAATTAAAACCTAAATTACTAATTAGTGATCTATCTC
>JAPKLW010000156.1:332760-345352 GCA_026898455.1 Plectranthus barbatus | reverse complement strand
CAATACACAAAAATTAATCTTAATATTTTATATTAATAAAAAAAATTAAAATTAAGTAGAAGAAATTATCGGCCCTTTATACCATCTTCTTCTTCATTTTTAACCTCCATTCTTTTTAAAAATGCATAGTAAAAGAATTATAAAATAACATCTTTCTATTATTAAAATCGAAAAGATTTTCAGTTCAGAGGGGCTGAAGCCACCTAAACCTCTTGATAGATGTTTATGATTGTATGTAATAATCTATGATTATTAAAAACACATTAACTTGGTAAAATCATAAATAATATTTAATGTACATATATATTTATTCTATTAATTTGAATATAATATTTTTGTGCAATGCACGGGTGCAGTACTAGTGTATGGAGGAAAACATAAAACAAAGGAATGCATATTTATTCGAAGTTTCGCATTTTAATGCGAGATCAACACACTAATTTGTAATGTATGATTCATCTTATTTCATTTCCTTTTTTTTCAATGATGGAGCAGAATATGTATTCTTCATTCATTTTCTTTTGTTTTTGAGTTTTTATGTATTATTTTTATCCATATGATACAAATAAACTAACTAAATGATTCTTTTAATGAAAAAAAAAACAAATATAGGCATAAAACATTAATGCGCATAAAAGTTTTTTATTAAATTATAATGCGATTCATCAAGTTAACAATTAGCGTAGAAATGTTAGTAATGAATAAAAATCATAGTGTGCTTAATATTGTTTTTTCTAATCCATCATTTAAAATGGCAACATAATAACAATGGGCATATACTTTGAATGAAACCAATTTAAAAAATATATATCTTAAAAAAATTAAAAATAAAATAAAACAATTTATAAAAAGATATTAAATTAAGATGCATTATGGCGGCTTATGAACTAAAGCACAATAGCAACCAATAGATATTATTTATTTATTTAAATATTGTTTTTAATAAATATTAAGAATAATATTAAATTAAAAAACAAAATGGTTGTAAAATTTGTGATTTTATTTTCTTGAATGTTGATTTCATTAAACATTCAAAGTAATAAAAAACGCATTATAGTATTATCAAAAGGAATAATTAATATAAGAGATTAAATAAAATTGCAAATTCGTTTTGAATATAATAGCAAGCAATCAAATTTATAGTTTTATTTATTTATTTAAATATTGAACTTGATTGATTATTTGAAAAATAAAGATATTATTTGAAATGCTAAAAATATAAATTAGAGGAATAAACTATGAAAATCATGCTCTCAACTTGATTGATTTATTTTTAGTTGATAATTAAATATTATTTTGAATTTATAAAATTATATAATTTATTCCTCTAATTGATATATTAATATTATTAATTTATAATTTCAACACACCAATTACTATTATGGTATAACTAATTTAACATATCAATTAGAGGAAAAATTATATAATTATAAATTAAAGAGAAAATATTTAAAAAATTACCAATTCAAAAAAAAATCAATTCGGTTGAGAGCATATTATTCATTAATTAAGAAAAAAGTATTTACATAATTATCAACTTATAAATATCATTATATAAATAAGGAAACAAATCGTTTGATATATTAAGAAAATGAATACAAAACATTATTAAAAGAAACCACAAAACGGTCGTAAACATAATAACGAATCACATGTCACATGTATAACTAAATTGCATTCAATATTTAATAAGAATTTATTAATAAATTATAAAAATAAGATAACGAATATTAAATACGTTATGTGATTAGCAAAAATAATTTATGAGAAATATCAACGACCAATCAGAAAAAAATTATATTTAATATAAATACTAAGAAAAGTAATAATTTATTGCATAGGAGATCTGAAAAGTGTGTGTGGACATCATCTGAATTTGTTTATACATATTTATTTCAAGATTAAATACTCCCTCCGTCCCATTGTATTCGACATGTATTCCTTTTCGCTTCGTCCCATTTATTAGACACGTTTCCTTATTTGGCAAAAAATTAATAAACAATAATCAAAATTAACTAATAATTATTAACAAAACATAATCTTAATCACTCCGCCTATATTTCTTGACTTTTATAAGTTTGTAATTAGTGATTATTTTATTAATATTTTTTGAATTAATCTTTCTTTAAATATTTATTTACTATTTGTCTTAGTTCATGTGTCAATCCCTTTGTGTCTAATAATATGGGACGGAGAGAGTATGTTATTTTGAAAATATAACATATTTTCAAAAGTCTGGTAGTCTCTTAGAGGGAGATGGCAGCGGTGGGCCGGTGGCGCCGCGGCTGATGGTGGGAACCCAAGTACTCATCGACATAATAAGAAAAGGAAAAGAGAGAGAGGGAAGATAAAAATGTAATATTTTGATTAGATATGATATAGAAACAAAAAAATAAAAAGATATTAAAAACTTATAAATTGCATGATTATAGGAATTTTCAAAACTAACAACTTTATATAATTATGTGATACCAATATTACCCTTTACTTAATAAAATATTAATTTAAAAATGCCACGTGGCATAATATGGGGTGTTCAAAATTTAAGATAAATGGCTGGATAAATGGTCACTGTTCATTCAGGACATATAGTTCGGATTTGAACGCAACTCTCTTTCTCTCTCTCTCTCTCTCTCTATATATATATATATATATATATATGAATAAAAACATAAAATTAAGTGGAGAAAATAATAAAAAAAACCAAACGAAAGCATGAGAATTGAAACTTAAGTTTTGATGTTACTATAGCCAACGAGAATTTGTGAGTTAAATCGATTATTTAATTGATTTTAAAGATAATTAAATATTGTAGATGATAATATTATTTGAAATGGCAATGTTCTAGATTTAATCATTTTTATAATTTATCAGTTTATTGAAAATATAACAAAAGGAAATGAAAAATTAATATTGCATATGATTAAGGTTATGTGTTACATTATATAATTTTTATATTTATAATAAATTAATAAAGTTTATTAATATATATATATACTTATTGCATATCGACAAATGTTGGGAATTATTCCTAAAATCTCCCTTAGGACTTATTTGTAAAAGGTTTTGTTGAATCAAACCTTATTTAGTTTGGTCGATCATTTGCTGAAATCTAGAGAGTCTAATACAATTTGTATTGTCCTGTATAAGTTAAATATCGAGTTGTAATAGACTAGAATGTCTTCGAGAATCTCTAGCAGATGAAGTAAGCTCTCAATCCACAACTTGCTAGAGAAGCCGGCGAATTAATTGCGCTAGCACTTGGATGAAGACTTGCTAGAATGCTGAGAAATCAGCATTTGATTTATTCAGCAATCAATGAAGGACCACATATAAAACAAGTCAAAGAATCTCAAGAGAATATGCCTTTAGCGACGTTGAAGCCAAGCTGCGACTCTGACAAGACAAGGACGCACAAAGGACGAGACTTTCCCTAACTAGTATGGAAGGTACATCTCTACTCAGAAAGGCGTTCCATCAGCTTATCCACTCTTGAAGAAAGAAGCCGTTGTGTCTAACGGGTATGGAGATTCAAGTTTCGAATCTCCAGCTATAAAAGGCAGAATTCAAGAACTGGATAGACTACTGCTTTTACAAATCTACAAGTGCTCTTATCACTTTACTCACGAACGCTCAAGCAAAAGATTCCCTTGACAAAGTGATCCTTAAAAGTAGTCAGTTGAGAGCCATCTAAAAGTCTATCTGAAGACTCTCAACAACCTGTAGTGTCGTTCATTGAAGTACTGACACTCCATTGAAGATATTCCTGATAGCATTCAAGGATATCTCAATCATTGGGATTCATTTCTTTCAGAAAGGAATCCAACAGTCACTCTTGAAAGATTGTGACTCACACGGGCATTAGCCGCAGACCTATTAAGTTCCGAGGCAAACTATAAACGCCTCATTAGCAAAGGACAAGTTTTACGAAGGTGCGCCCTTGACTTGACCAGAGCTGTGTTCGGAGAAGTTCAGATTCACGGAGGATAGCTGTCAAGTAGCCAGGCCGAAAGCTCACTGCCTACTTAACTGGAAAGGCGATTCCTTGTACTCTGTATACTTTTCTAGTGAAATTCTTAGCGCTTCGGCTAAGGAGTGGACGTAGATCTATTTGATCGAACCACTATAAATCTTGTGTTCATTTACTGCTTTACTTACTGTTTTATTGGTTTACTGTTCGAAGATTGATTTAAAACCTAGCAACAGAGTTGCTAATGTATATCTGTAAACTAACATAAACAACAACTTGAGCTAAGAAAACATTTTGCTAATAACGACATTAAGTGCAAGTGACTTTAATCTATTCCGCTGCATTTCGTGTTAAGCTTTAAAACACGACGACTCTGATATTTCGGGACCAACAAGTGGTATCAGAGCAGGAGGTTGAAAAACCGACTGCTTCTGAGTCGCTTTAAGATCAGATCTATCGCTATCCTTGCACTTTGATACATTTTTTTTCTCAGCTCAGGAAATCACTCAAAAAGCATACAAAATGATGAACCACTCACTTGGAGAGTATGACTGAGAGAACTTCTCATCATGGAAGAAGATGGCTCTCATACAACTTCAGAGCATACACCCTGAGATGGCTGGCATACTGTTAAGAGGTCCTATCCAGATTATGAAAGTTAACACTTTTATAGGACAAGGACGTGCTGAAGATGCTGCTGGAGGAGAACCAAGACCCCCAAGACCTGAAATGGTTCCTAAACCATTTGACGAGTACACCAGTGAAGACAAGAAGAGAGCCCAACTAGAGCATGTGGCAAAGAAACTCATTCTTGACTCTCCTCCAAAATTGATGAAAGACAAGGCACTTGACATGGACACTGCTAAAGAAATGTGGGACTATGTGTGCGAGTCTTCTCAGGAAACGGAACAAATGAGACGCAACAAACTACAGGTAGCTGTAGATAAATATGAATCTTTTTCTATGCGTGCAGGAGAAACTATTCAAATCATGGAGGAACGCTTCAATACAATAATTGGAGAGCAAAGGAATCTTGACAAGAAGTATGACAATGGGGAAATGAACAATAAAATCATTTCCAAACTCTATCCAAGAGATGACTGGTTCGCAAAAGTAACAAGCTTGAGTGAGAAAGACCTCAACAAAATGACTACATCTGAGGTATTTGCTCAACTTAAAGCTCATGAATTTATTATACATCAGTCGAAGAAGAATGAAACAGCTGTAGCACAAGCTGGTTCAAACTATGCTCGGAACACTGAGGATTTAGCATACTTTGCTAAGAAAGACTACAACAAATTCAAGACAAAGAGACCTTTCTATAAACCAGAAAGACCCACTCCAGCATCACCCTCGAAAGAAGGAACTTCCAGTGCAGGTACACAAGCAGTTGATCTAAAGATCAATAAACTGGAAGAACAAATGAAGAAAATGCAACGGATGCTGAATGAAGCAAAGGCCGAAAAGGAAGTAAAAGAGATTACATCTTCAACTTCTAACCGCTCTATAGAGCGAAAAATTAGAACTTGCTTTGAGTGTGGTTCTCCAGATCACTTGAAGCATGATTGTCCGAAGGTCAGCAAAGAAGAATGAGATCGCCTGAAGCAACGATTTGAAAGACGTGCTGCTAAAGCCGTAACCAAGGCACTGCTAACCAGGACAGAGATTGCTGATGAAGAAGAGTTCTATTGCTCGTCAGAAGATGAAGATAGCGAAGAAGCCTTGTTTGTACTAATGGCAAACATCACTGAAGATCAGTTTGCTGATGCCGACTACGATGCTGAGGAAACCAATGAATCAGCTCTAGCTGCTGAGGAAGCAGAGGTATTGTCCACTAACTCATCTAACAATCAAATTATAGATAAATCGGAGGAATCCCATTTCGATTCTGAACAAGATTATCTAGTGCAGCTATCATTAGAATTTGCAAAAATGTATGAAATCAAAAATGAGATTGTGGGAGAAAATGCTTCATTAAAACTTCACATTACAAGTTTAACCGAGGAAGTCGAGAGACTAAGGTTAGATAGTGAAGAACTCCTCAAATTAAAAGAAGACTTCTCACAGTTGTCAGAAAGATTTCAAACATTAGAAAAGGAAAATCAAACATAGAAAAACAAACCAAAAGAGGATTGCATTTGCATGTATGCATCCAGCAGGGCTGCTCTCAATGCCCTTGTAAGTAATCAAAGACATCACTCTGATAAGTCTGGACTTGGATGCGAATCATCAAAAAGAATGTCAAAATCCAATGATAATTCTTTTATGCAAAATCCAATTTTGTTTGTAACTGCGGGGTATAGCTCTAATGAAAAAGGTAAAGGAGTAGTGTCTGCTGAAACTAAAACAAAGAATAAATCTCAGCAGAATGAGTTCATTAAAACGCAGCAGAGGACTGTATCAAAAACAGCCAATAATTCATCTGCTGGATCTCAGCAGAGGACAGAGTTTGCTAGGCCTTTATCTAATGGACCTCAGCAGAGGATCCTAAGGACAAATGCTGGACGCAATTCTAAGCCTCAGCAGAAGAATCAAATGATGAATAATAGGCACGTAGTTGATACACCTCTGCAGAGAAATTCTAGAGTATACACTAAACACTACTCAACCAATCCTACGATTTCTGAGCATTCTAACACTAATGCAAGGATAGTACATCCTAATCTTCATCAGAGAAGGCCTGCACAGTACAATGCTGTGAGACCTAGCTACCCGCAGAATACACTGCATAGAAGGAATGTCTATGCAAAGCCTGAGCCCATTCCACATTATTCTTCAAAGGCAAGGACGGCTAAATTCACTCATTCATTTAGAAATAGAAATTTTATGCCAAAAGTCAAGAAAGTGGTGAATAGTGAAACCAAGACAAAAGTCTTGAAAATCACTAAGATGTGGGTTCCGAAAGGAACTATGCTTCATGCTAATCCTGCAGGACCCGACACTAAACGGGTACCTAAATTTGCTTTATTTACTTGCAGGAACAGGACTCCATAGCTACGGAAACTTGTATATCCAATGAATGGGTCCTGGACAGCGGTTGCTCTGCTCATATGACCGGGAATGAAGAATTATTCTCAGACATAAGAAGATTATTCAACGGTCCAAGAGTCAAGTTCGGAGACAACAGTGAAGGAGAAGTTATTGGACGAGGTTGCATCGAAGTGAATGGCTTGAGAATTGTCAACGTAGCGCTCGTCTCCAATCTGAAGCACAATTTACTCAGCATAAGTCAACTATGTGAAAATGGGTACATCGTATCTTTCAAAAATACTGGTTGTACTATTGCTGATGCTATTTCAGGAGAAGTAAAGTTACGAGGGATCCGCAAGGGTGGACTATATATTGTCGATTGGCGAAGCGGCCTACAACATTCATGTTTTCTAGCTCTCAATAAGGAAGAAACAACATGGCTATGGCATAAAAGGTTCAATCACTTAAATTTCAAGACCATTAACTATCTTGCCAAACATAAGCTTGTTGTAGGTCTTCCAAATAACATCTTCCGCAAAGAAGGAATATGCAAATCATGCCAACAAGGAAAGCAACCCAAATCATCCTTCAAGACAAATCCTGAAAAGGAGACATCTCAAAGGATTCTGGAATTGCTTCATATGGATCTATTTGGCCCAGTCACGCCACCCACTGTAAGTAAACGTCTATATACACTAGTGGTGGTTGATGACTTCTCCAGGTACACATGGGTACGCCTATTGAAGACGAAGGACGAAGTGAAGCTTATTTTGCCAGAATTGATTCTTAAAGAGCAAAACAGTAAAGAAGTTACTGTAAAGCGAATTCGATCCGACAATGGAACAGAATTCTGTAATGGAGTGCTGATGGATTTTTGCGCTGAAGCTGGAATATCACATGAAAAATCTACAGCAAGGACTCCGCAACAGAATGGGCTAGCAGAAAGGAGGAATCGAACGCTGAAAGAGGCCGTTCGATCAATGTTAGAAGACTCCAACCTTCCTGCTAAATACTGGGGTGAAGCGGTCATGACTGCCTGCTACACACAAAACAGGAGTGCTATCACGAGCAGATTCAACAAAACTCCTTATGAAATATATCACGGTCGTAAGCCTTCCATAACTCATCTACGTGCTTTTGGTTCTACATGTTATATTCACAATAACGGCAAATCCAAACTTAATACCTTTTCACCAAAATCTGATGAGGGTGTACTCCTTGGTTATGGACATCCTACTCATAAAGGTTATAGGGTATTAAATAAGATCACTGGGATTGTGGAAATAACATGCAATGTTATTTTTTATGAGTCTACTTTAGTGCGCAGTGAAAATAAAGGAGAAGAGATTAGCAATCATGAGACTAATGATGTCGATGATCAAACATTTCTAAATTCTTTCGAGAATATGAGTATTGACCCGACTAAGTCTATGACTGAATGCAATCCAAACGAGACGCACACAGCAGGGGACCAAACTGCTGACCTGGCCAGTGATGCTAATGATCATGCTGAGGCCAAACCTACACACATCATAACCAAATCAACCATTCTTGAAGTGATTGACGATGAAGACGACGGAGTAGCTCCCGATACCGCAGGAAATGCTAAAGACGATGCTGAACCGTTGGAGGCTGTAGCAGACCAAATTGCAGCAGAACAAGTGAATGCTGAAGTACCCACTGCTGAGAAACCAGCCTTGGAGTTTCCCATTCTTGAGATGACTGCTGATGAAATACCTACCAAAGATATTCTTAATCTTAGAGATCCTATAGCAGAAGTTTCAGACAATGGCGAAGAAAATGCTGACATTTCAAATGCTGACATTTCAAATGCTGAGCATCAGACAAATGACGAAAGGATTATCACAGCAGATGACGATCAAGAAGAAGCACCAGATGCTGAGAATTCAACACAAGTTAGACCTACTTGGTTACGTGCTCATCCCCCAGAAGGAATCCTTGGAAATGTTAATGATCCATTATTAACAAGGCGAGGAAATGCTAATGCAATGTTAGCGTGCTACATTTCCAGTGAAGAACCCAAGAAAGTCGAAGAAGCTCTGCTAGACTCCGATTGGGTGAATGCTATGCAAGAGGAGCTTGCAGAATTCACAAGAAACAATGTGTGAGAGCTAGTAGACAGGCCAGAGCATCAAAGTGTGATAGGCACTAAGTGGGTGTTCAAAAACAAGAAGGATGAGTCTGGTACAGTTGTAAGAAATAAAGCAAGACTCGTAGCCAAAGGATATAGACAATGCGAAGGCATTGACTATGATGAGACATTTGCTCCAGTAGCAAGACTGGAAGCAATCCGCCTATTCTTAGCATATGCTGCATATCATGAGTTTGATGTAATGCAAATGGATGTGAAGAGTGCTTTTCTAAATGGCGAACTCAAGGAGGAATTCTACGTCGAACAACCTCCAGGATTTGAACATGGCAATCAAGTCTACAGGCTCAAAAAGGCACTGTATGGTCTGAAGCAAGCACCAAGAGCCTGGTATGGAACCTTATCTAAGTTCTTGCTATCCAATGGATTTCAGAAAGGGAGAATAGATCAAACTCTTTTTCGCATCAAAGATGGAGATAGCATCCTGCTAGTTCAAATATATGTTGATGATATCATTTTTGGGTCGAAGAATCAAGATCTATGCGATAAATTCTCTGACCTCATGACCAGCAACTTTCAAATGAGCATGATGGGAAAGATGTCTTATTTCCTTGGATTACAAGTTCAACAGTCCAGAGAGGGAATCTTCATCCACCAGAAGAAGTATACTCGTGATCTTATTGCAAAATATTGTCCAGAAAAGACTAAGAGCCTACGAATTCCTATAAGCACAACCTGCATTGCTGCTCTTGAAAAAGAAGGAGAAGATATAAATCCTACTCTGTATCGAGGAATCATAGGGTCATTGCTATACCTCACTGCTAGCAGACCTGATATTTCCTATGCTGTTGGATTATGCGCAAGATATCAAGCCAATCCTAAGAAGACACACTTTGAAACTGCTAAGAGGATTGTCCGCTATCTGAAGTGCACAGAAGGACTAGGAATCTGGTATCCTAGAGCCGATAGCCTTTCTCTCAGTGGATACTCGGACTCAGATTTCGGAGGATGCAAGATTGATAGGAAGAGCACAAGTGGCACGTGTCAATTTCTGGGACACAAGCTTATAAGCTGGTTTAGCAAGAAACAGCATTCTGTTGCCACTTCGACCACCGAAGCAGAGTATGTGGCAGCTGCTAGTTGTTGTTCACAGATTATCTGGATAAAACAACAGTTGGAGGATTTTGGTATTACTCCTGAATGCGTGCCAATCTACTGTGATAACAACAGTGCGATGTGTATCACAAAGAATCCCGTTCATCACTCCAGAACGAAGCACATTGATATTCGTCACCACTTCATCAGAGATCATCAGGAGAAGAAGGATATTGGCATCAAATATATATGCACTGAAGATCAAATTGCGGATATCCTTACAAAACCGCTTCCAGAGTCACGATTTAAGGAATTATGCATTAAATTGGGACTTATGGAATTAGACGAGACCTTGGATGAATGAAATATAGTTTTCATTCTTTCTGGATTTCATGAAGATCTAATATTCGAAGTATAAAGATGCTCATTATTCAGCAGAGCACTTATGATTATTTTATAGAAGATGTTAACTATCTTGATCATTATTACGGATTTCTGTGATCTAGGCAATTCATATTCAAGTCTGTGTACAGGAGATGCAGATAATGGGAAGATAACTCTTCATATATAACAAAATAATGGAAGAACGATCATCTTACACCCTTCAAGATTAAAGGGGGAGAGAAAGAGTGGATACAAACAGAGAAGAGAGGAGTACGTACAAAAAAAAAACAGAGTTACATCAACTTCACGACATCAAACATCACATGGTACGGGGATCTCTTGGAAAGAAGTCGGATGGACGAAGGGTCGATGGGCCAACAGCAAGATCAGGAACAGTTTGCTCCAGCAGCCAGCTAAGCTGCATCCCATTTGACAACCCAACGCTAGGCCAGATGTTGACAACTTCCTTCACCTGGTCAAATACTAGCTTCGCCCAATTGGCATGGAGCCATCCATCGTCGACCACCATCATTGCCTGCCAGACACCTTTGGTGAGAGATAGTTCCTCGTCGGCATACATTCCGTTCACCATTCCGTTACAGATGTCGTACAGAATGCCGTACTCAGGACGAAGGCCTAATGGAGACACCGTCGTGGAGAACTCACTCCAATAACCCCTCTTCCAACGCTTCCAACTAGAGTACTCCGGCGCCACATCGCGAGAGCGATAGTCGAAGATAGAACTGTCGCCCTGGGGTAAGCTGAAGTCTCGAGCGAAGGAATCAACGGTCCACTTCACCAAACGGTTATTCAGAAAACCGAAGATGGCGTCACCCTCAACTTGCGCCTGACTGAAAATTTTCTGAAGCGCCTCCTCATGGAAGTGTTGAGGAGTAACAGTGACATATTTGTCAATCCCCGACGATATCAGTTTTTGCATCACCACATCCGGAACCCTGGGATCGCTCGCATAGCAACGACGAAGGTTCTTCTCACAGAAGATTGGATTTCGGCTGATAGTTAAATGATCAATGGGAGAATCTGGGGAACTTGGATTGGAGTAAGACGACACAGGGGATTCGTGGTGTAACATGCTTGAAGAAGAGAAGACATGTTCTAAAGATTTATGGAAAGGATGTTAGAGATGAAGTGAAGAGAGTATGAAGCGTCTACTTATAGACGAATGGCAACCACCATATTAATGACGGCCTGATCCATTGAGAACAGGAACGTCATGATTCAATGTGATGATTCACAACGTTGGACACTCAATCGTCACCTCGAAATTCAAAACGTTGTGACGATAGGAAGTCTCAAGTCTAATCCAGTGCATGGCTCGAGAATCATAATAACTTCTTCAGGAATAGTGACTCTCTATGATTAGACTCACACTATTTCATTTCATCATTTATCTGGAGTTTATCAAGTTCAGAATTAAATGTTCTCATTTCCAGCAAAATGGTTTGAACAATCACACTTGAACTTGAATTTCAAGAAAACTTGATGCTGAAGAGGATGAATGAGTCCAACTCTCATTCTCTCTATGAGAATATTTCTTAAAGGCGAATATTCATTATCAATTCTGGATTACAAAAGATGACAAATACAAGAAAAGGACTACGAGTTTTCATGAAGACTACAAAGAAGGAGAATTTAGAGCATTTCTCAACCACAGTTTGGGAAATGAGCTCTCAAGGGATAGTAATCAAAACCCATCAAAGGAAGCCCTTCAGAGACCAGATGCGGAAAGGACTGCTCAAGCAACCAACTTAGCTGCATGCCAGTTGGTAGAGGAATCTGAGGGAAAAGATCAATGCATCTCCACACTCCGTCAAAGAAGAACTCAGCCCAGTCAAGATCCTTCCTTTCAGCATCAATGGCCATCATGGGTCTCCAGATCCGCTGATTCATCACATAGTTCTCAGCAGGGACACCAAAGGTGACATTGCTCACAATGTCAAAGATGACCCTATATTCCTCCTTCAGATGCAGACACGAAGGCGAAGGTGAAAACTCATATTCAGCAGACTGCCTCCATTCATTCCAGTAACGGACTTCTGGAG
>JAPKLW010000156.1:274680-315224 GCA_026898455.1 Plectranthus barbatus | reverse complement strand
TATATATATATATATATATATATATATATATATATATCAAAAAATTAATTAAGATATTCTCAATATTTGCATTCAAAATATATAATTTTATTATCATTATTTTTGAAAAAATTATCCATAATATATATAGTACAAAATTACACTAAAACTAATATTTGAAAGAATACAATTACTATTCATAACATTTATATAAGTATTTATGAATCAATTAATTCTATATTATTTTATTATATATTCTTATATGTAATGTTAGAGTATTTTAAAATAAAATAAAAGTGAAATTGATTATTATATATTATTTCAAATGAGAAAGAGAAGCTTAGAGAGAAAGTGTTCAAGTACCTACTAAAGAAAAAATTATTCAAATAGGTTGTAAGGTGAATTTGATTTGCTTGATGTATGATCATTACATTGAAACAACTTAACATGCTTTATTTTTGGTAAAAATGTGCAAATACTTAGATTATTAATTCCCAAATTAGGTTGTTGATTTGTGCTTCGGATTAAAAATAAATAAATTGAAGTAACTATGTTTGAAAAATATTATTGTGATATACACCATACACAAGAATATATATTTTTATTGCATTGAAAATTTGAAAAGTTTAAAACGTGTGTGAGTTTGAGAATTTTTATTTTAACGTTAAACATATTATTTTGATAATGTATGATTAATGAAGGGATAAGGTGCATCAAAAAATAGATTGGCAGTCACGTATAATAAAGTGGAGTGAATAAAAAATGAATTAAGTCGAAAATATATGAGTTGAAACATAATATTTATGTTATAATAGTTAAAGGGGAAACCTGACTTCTTACTAAGAAACACAATTTGTGAAGTGATTTTGACTTGAAGTGTTGAACTAATAAGTACAAAATAGTATGATACTGGTACGAATCAGTATGAAGTATGTACAACCAATGACCAACAATACAATATAAAAAACTAATATTATTGATAGTACTGTCTGAATATCAAAATTGATATTAATAGAGCACAATAATAATCATCATAGTGTGATAACCTGATTTAATTGAAGTTGATCGTTGGCGATGAAGATTGAGTGTATAAACTTTGTAACATATATGAAAGTAGAAAATCAAATTGCATGTCAAGCAGTTTAAGGTCCAAATTTAATATGCATAAAAGATGCAACAATGTAGGGAGTTATATCTAATGATGTACTAAACAATCTTTCAGATACATCAATTATGAAAGTTTCATCTGAACATATGAAGAAAAAGAGAAGTAATTGATTGAAAACTAAAAGTTTTCCAATAATAACGCATTGAAAGCTTTTTGCACGTTAAAAAATAATGAAAATTGTTTCGCGTTAAAAATTATTAATTATAAAGTGAAACTCAACATATCAAGATAATAATTTATAATTCTCGATTTAGAGCGAAAGTGATTAAGTATTTTTTTTTTCTATTATTATATTTTTAGTTGCGTTGAAACACTCACCATTTAAAGAGTATACCCCAATAAAAAACAAAATAATTTGTAAATTTTATTCAAATAAAAAACTAACATTTCGGTTTATAAAATCAAATTTACAAATTAATCAATATAAATATAACTCAGTTCAATATGATATATATACTATATATACAATTTATTAGTGTTGTCATACTATTTTGTAGTTTATAATTTTTAAATATTCATATTATTTGTCTATAAATAAAATATTAAATTTAGTATTACAATATAAATAATTAAAAATCCCACGCATCGCGTGGGTGAAAATACTAGTTAATTAATAATATTCGGTACGATATGATATTTCGGTATACTAAATCACGATATACTATATTTAAAATCTTAGTACGATACAGTATACCGTTATTACAATACGGTAACTATATTCAGTTTATGTTCTACCGAAATTTCGGTATACTAATAATTACGATACGATAAATGTATGAATTTTCTCACACCGTAAAGTTTGGTAAGGTAAAAAAATTTTGATATACGGTACCATCCCATCCCTAGTAAAAAATGTAAGTTTGAATTTGTAAACGTAGTCGGAAAAATATTATTTTTATTATTTAAAAATAGTAAATAAATAAATTATTAAATATGTATATTTTTAAAAAGTGACAAAAAAATATAATTATCAATTATTGTGACTGCTTATTTTATGTGTGGGTTAATATATATATTATAATTAAAAATATGAATTGAATAAAATAAAATTAACGTTCATATATATTTTTATAGTAAAAATGGTAAAATTGTAATAAAGTTAAAATTTACTGAACCCAAGAGACAGAAAATTCCAAAATATTTCAAAAATAAATTCTGTAATACATATTCACATTCCCTCCTCTCCTCTGCCCTCCAACCCCAGTCACTCTTTCTCTCTCTAAACAGCAGCAGAAGAAATGGTGGTAGTGTGCACGGAGGAACCACTGAACGAAGATCTCAAAATCAATGGAGAGAGCAGGAATGGGTATTCCTTGCGGAGGACTAGCGCAAGGGTAAAGACTCGTGAGTCCAACCACTCTCCTACTCCTGTCGAGAAAAAAAGGGCCTCCCCCACCTCCGCCTCTACCTCCAACAAAATGCGGCGGATGGTGAAAAAAAGAAAGATCGAAAGTGCCGAGCCCGCCTCCGGCACCGTCAAGGAGGTGGCGACCTCTGTTGTTGCAGGTGGCGGTGGCGGTGGCGGCACAGACGAATCTTCTGCTGTCGCTGTGTCAAAGAGTGCTCATGCCAAAGTCACAGAAACGCTCCGGAAGTTCAATAAATACTATCTCAATTTCATCCAGGTACTTAAAACTGGTTTTGAGGGTTTATAGTTTTATTCCGCGAAAGTAGAGCTTAACAAGTGTTTGTATGTGTGCGGTCTGGATTTTGTAGGCGGAAGAGAGTAGGTATGCAAAGCGGGAGGCTGATCTTAGGAACAACGCCAAAAAGAGCTCAAAATCAAAATCCAAGGTTTGCAATGCATGTGCTTTCGAATTTCTCCGTCCACTTATAGTTGATGATAACGATTTTGCATGCTATATTGCTGAGCAATCCATACACCTCGGACTGCCCAGTAATTTTTAGGTATTGTGTATTTCACTTGGGTCGTTTTCATTCAGTCTGATGATGATCCTGACTTACAATTGTAAACATGTGTAGAATGCTGATGTAACTGACGACTCCATCAGAAAAGCTGCCAAGCGACCTGATCTCAAGGCTATCTCAGAGGCATGTCTTAATTTCTAATTCCTGTTTCTAGTTTGTACGAGCAAGTGGTCAGTCACGTCTTCACGATTTCCTGTAGATAGCTACTATAGAGGTTTTATTAAGCGTTTTTTAACAACTCAATCTTACATTTCAGTCTTGATTTAATGTCCAAGATGTGTACATTGCTGAATGTAGTTTAGTTCTATCACTACATTGCTTCTATCAGTTTCGTGCTGTCACCTTCTACTGTGAAATCATCTTCACATGTTTCACTTCTGGTTATTGAAATGGCAGATGATCAAAACTCGAGCAATTTTAAACCCTGAGAAGAGATTTGGCTCCATTGAAGGTTTGTGGCATTGAAATGTACCTGTTTAATGTTATATGCATAGATAAATGATAACATCGATTTTCTTTGCAGCAGCTGTCTACCTTCTTGGTGTTTAGTGATTTTATCATTTACTCAGAAAATGGGAACTTAATCACTAATGGTTTTTGTTTATTATCCAAAATACTTTTGAACAAGTTAACAAAGTAACAGTTTATTGAAATTCAAAAATCTGTTAATCAGGGAAAAGCTAAAATATATGCTGGAGGAAATCCAATCGGAAATTTTATATATTTTTTTATGACAGGTATTGATGTTGGTCACCAGTTTTTTTCACGAGCTGAAATGGTTGTGGTGGGTTTTCATCAACACTGGTTGAATGGAATTGACTTCATTGGGCAAACTGCTGGAACTTCCCGAAAAGCAGGAAAAACATTGGTAAATCTAAGCCAGTTTTGTGTCACATGTACAAACCTCGAAAAAATGTTGATCTCTTACGAGATATTTGGAAATTTGTCTTTTTTTTTTGGTTTACGCCATTGATTGTGCTTCAAGATTTATGGCTTTGGAGTTAAAGTACAATTCATAATATTTCGCCACCTATATTTTTTCCCGTGGTCACATGTTGATTTGATTTATTAGCCTGTTAATTTTGTGCTTCACCACAGATTATATCTGGTTATTTTACGCACTATTTTGTAGTTTCTTGCTTTTGTCCAATTTAAATTGGTATAGTTTCTTGTTTAGCTGATTTATAATCAATATGGTTATTGTTTGTTTTTCTTTATGGTCTTTTACATTGTTAAGTATCAACATCTTGAAATTACATTCATTTTTATTGTGTTTCACGATTCTACTTCCCCACTACAAGACACATGAAAATTATCTCCATTTGTCCACCCATTGTTTTAGAAAGACATCGATTCAATTTGATCAGCAATTAAAACTTGAATAAAGATAATGTTTTAGAATTCATTATTTATTCCATCATCCTATTGAATTTGCAGGATTTGAAGGGTTATAAACTTCCACTTACCGTATCCATTGTTTTGTCCGGCCAATATGAGGATGATTTAGACAATTGTGAGGAAATTGTGTACACAGGTCAAGGAGGAAATAATTTACTTGGAGATAAGCGTCAAATTCGTGACCAAGAATTGAAAAGAGGCAATTTAGGACTCAAGGTTTGGATATTTATAGCCTTCAAATGTCTTAAAATAGTTTTGATTGCTTCCGTGACTGCATCTAGAATAAGGATTGCATCCATACCCCTCACATTTCGTACTTGAGGTAAGTTGGAGAGATGTGGTAGGTTTTAGTTGTTTTATGCATGAGGGCGATCTTTATGCTTGAAACACGACTCCTGCGATTTGCATGTTCCTTATGAATTCATTTGGGACTAACTTGAAATTGTGGTGTCATGGTCGGTCTTATAGGTGTTTTGTTGTGTAATTTGTTTTTACTTTTAACCTAAATGATACTTATGATGAATTAGTCTTTAAGAATATTTTGTTGTTACACCCTTAAAGACAAAAATGTTATGTTTTGTATACAACATTTTGAGATTTTGTTATACCAAGGCTGATTTTGAAACTATTGTTTTTCTCCATAGAATTGTATGGAGCATTCTGTGCCTGTCAGAGTTGTCCGTGGACATAAATGTCAAAACAGCTACGTAGGGAAGGTTTACACATATGATGGCCTATACAAGGTATCTATGTTTTTTATGCTAGAAATAAGAGTTTTTCTTGACTGTAGTTGTATGTACGCTAATTCCTAACCTTTTCATTTATTTTGCAGGTTCTTAATTATTGGGCTGAGAAGGGAGTCTCTGGCTTCACAGTTTACAAATTTCGTCTAAAGAGACTTGATGGACAACCACCTTTGACAACGAAGGAGGTACACATTGTGATACCACAAACAAGAATACATTATATAAAGAGAGAGTTGAGATCTGGTGCTAATAATAAAGTCCTGCTATATATGAAAGAATTTGAGTTCTTAGAATGATCATATCAACAGTTGAGATAAAAATTTTAATTATTAAAAAAATAAGCATACTATATTTTAAGATTAATATATAAAGCAAAACATAAAATTGTGAACAAGTCTTAATTTAAAGGGATACAGGTCATTTAAACCCTCCGACTATTGTGATAGGAACATATTAGCCCCTCCTTGACTATTTGATTCAATTTAACCTTTTAACTATTAAAATTAGCTCAATTTTGCCCCTCAGTTTTTACAATGACTGTTATACCCTAATTAAAAGAGATACTATAAATGTTTTATGATTGTAGGGTTATTTTTATTATTTTGTGTATTAATTTAATTATTTTATCTTGATATTTTTCATATATACATAAATATTTAATATACTAAAAAATAAAAAATCAATCCAACATATTAAAATTTTCTAATAATATTTCTTTCTCCTTTTAATTCATAAGAAAAGCTAGATATCATAATCTTTTTAATTGAAAATCATAAAAATAAATAAAACAAGAATTTCAAGTATTACATTCGTGTTAATATTACAATAATAAATTATAATAATATATTATGATATTAATTAGCACAATATATTAAACAGAAATGAATATTAAAAAAAAAGATGATGTATTATAAATATTTCAATATATGATAAAAATAAAAATAAAAGTAAAAAAGTTGAAAAAATAAAAATATTACTATAAAATAAAAGGTTAATAAATATAAGATATTAAGTTTATTATATAAGATAGTTACAATATAAAGTTTAGTAGTTTAAAATATATATATATATATATATATATAAAGTTTATGACAAATTATGATGTAAGATAATTAATAAATTAATTACTTTATTTTTTATTATTGACGATAAAAGAGTTCAAATAAATAAGAAAATAAGTATTTTAATAGATTAAAAGATGTTAATTTAAAATATAAAATATTTTTTATACTAATTTAAAATATAGATGCAAAATAAAATAATATAATTATTACAAAATATAAAAAATGATAAAAATAACCCTAAAACTATAAAATATTTGTAGTATTTCTCTTAATTAGGGTAAAATAGTAATTTTAAAAGTTGAAGGGTTGAATTGAGCCAATTTTAAAAGTTGAAGGGTTAAGTAGAACCAAATAGTCAAGGAGGGGCTAATGTGTTTCTACCAGAATAGTCGAAGGGTCTAAATGACCCTTATCCCTAATTTAAACTATCGATTTGGTGAGATGAAGGGTGTGGGAGCATTAATTTATATATATGGAATGGATTCGGTACTTAAAAGTGAGTTTGCGTTAAAGAGGAATGAATCTACACCATTCATTTAAAAAATATCAATTGTCCAAATAAAATATTTTTTCAAAATCTTATGCTTAGTTGCTTTATAAGTTATTTTTAAATCTAAGGGTTGTGATTCATTTCTATTTAGCACAAATATTAATTTTAGCACCGTAACACCTCTCTCTCTCTCTTTATATATATATATATATAAATATGTACATATATCATTTTATGCTTTTCTCTCTCTCTATATATATAGAGAGAGAAAGAGAGAGAGAGTTATGCTCAAGTGCTAAAATTAAAGTTTGTCTTAAATATGAATGAATTTCAACCATTGAATTGATAGCATCAATGGTTGAGATTAAAGCATTAAAGATTAAAAAATTAAGCATAATTTTCGTTCGTGCTTAATTGCTCTATAAAGCATGCTTAATTCGATTAAGCATGATTTATAAAGCAAAAAAGCATAAAATATGGAAAAATGTTTTAATATCAACATTGAATTTTTGAGATGAATGGTGTAGATTCATTCCTATTTAGCACAAACTAACTTTTAGTATGTGATGGACTCCCTATATATATATATATGTACATATATCATTTTATGCTTGGTCTACTTATATTTGACACACATACCTATGTACATAAACATTTCTAAATTGATGTTATTTGTTGGCTTGTACATTAAAAGGTTGTACTAATAATTTCTTAATCGATGCTTAGTGAACAGATTCTACTTGAGAAAACCACAGTACTCCCATTGTAACTCAATCACTGGCTTCAAGTTATCTAGAAAAATGTCATTTTTTTTTGTAACTTACAAAGCTACCCGACATAATCGTGTGATTCCATTAGCCACTGTATAACTTCATCTTGTTTCATTTGGATGTTATCTTGAGTTGCTAGTACATGGAACAAAAGCCAGATTTTGCTCATGTATATAGCTTTATATACATGCATGCATGCCAAATGGTTCCTAGTTTTGACTTTGCCGACTAATTATGTGATTTCACCTTATAAAGCTTGAATTGTTGTTTTGGGCATCTGTTTACAGGTTTCTTTTACTCGTGGCCGTATTCCTAAATCTTTATCGGAAATAAGAGGGTATAACTTACATTTATAGCAAAACTATTGATACCTTGCTTATCTGTTTTTTCATCTTTGTATTTGTAAAGTAAAATTCATTTTCTTTTATCTAAAGGTTGGTCTGTGAAGATATTACTCAAGGCCTCGAGAATATTCCCATCCCTGTTACTAATTTGGTTGATGATCCTCCCATTGCACCGGAAGGTTAGTTCAATTATGTGATTCAACCTTAAATTCGGCAATGAAAGTAAGCATGAAATGTATTGCTGTGCTGAGATGTAGATATTAAGCACATTTGATGCATTGATTGTTGCTTGTTTTGTACTTTGGTTTATGATGTTCAAGCCAAATGTTGCATAACATTTACATTGATACATCAATTTTTTAAGACTATTGTCATCTAAAATGCCCTCATAAATATTTTCAAACTTCTGTTTAATGACTTCTTCTTTTTTTTTTTTTTTTGTGTGTGTGTGTCCAATCTAGGTTTTGTCTTCATCAAGAACTTGAAATTTAGTAAGAATGTACGTGTTCCTAATATTACTCCCATGGGATGTGACTGTCGTGGCGACTGCACGGATCCAAGAACTTGTGCTTGTGCAAAACTTAATGGCGGTGATTTCCCATATGTGCACAAGGACGGTGGAAGGTATAGCTAGAAATTAGTTTAAAGCGTAGTTTTGTAAACTCTCTCTTTGAAAACATTATGATTTTAGAAAATGTTAAAGTTATACTTTATATATTTGAATTATGTTTTGCTATGAATAGGACTTGTTTTTTAGGGGTGCAGCAATAAATTCTATTTATTGTGAAAAGCTAGTTTATTTATCTTTTTTTTTCCTTGTTACTGGTTATGCTCCAATTGAATGCTGTTTTAATTCTCAAATCTAATTCTCAAATCTTCATTTTTAGTTAGGTAGTTAATGGCAGGAGTAGAGAAGTTGGGAAATTAGAATCAGTAAACCACCATTGTTCCATTTCTTTTATCGAGATTTCCTAAATACTTTGAGTAGCCATTTTCCTATTATATTTTGCCTGATTCTCAATCAGAAACTCTCAAGTGTCTGACTGAAACCTAAGGAGTCTCTCAGATGTTCTATTCTTCATCTTATGTTAGTATCCTTGTTAGAATAGTTATGGCATAATATATATTAAATAAAGTAGTGAGTATATGATATTCAAATAGAGGATCTACTACCTGGAATTTTAAATTAGGGTTTCATTAAAAAAAGTTTGATGTGCCCGTCACCCGCTGCCCGTTGTCCCTGCCAGCCACTTGCTGGCCCCAATGCAATGGTTGCCTGTTGCCCTGTGCTTGCCTTCTATCTATCTACCGCTGCTATCTCTGAAACTGGTTCTATTGTCCTGTGTTGTCTGCCTCCTATTTTGACAACACTCCTATTCTGTCCAAAATCTTGGGTTTGCTGTTGATGCCTCTATCATTTATATCTCTGCCCCGTGTTGCCTGCCTCCTATTTTGACTACTCCACCTGCTGTGCAAAGCTCTTCACGTGCCCCTACCAATTTATCTGCTACCTCTACTTCCGCAGATGTGTTTACTGTCTCTGTCGGAAATGTTATATGAAGCCCTATGGTGCTCAGCTAATTATTTTTGTAACAAGTTGGACTTGATTCGCATCTATTCTCTAACTTGAGGGGGAGTGTTAGAATATTTATGGTATAAATTATATTAAATAGTGATTAGATGATTTTCAATTAGTGGATCTACTACCTAGAATAAATGGGTATCTTTAATTTATTGTCTAGAATAGATTTGTCCTACTAGTATAAGAAGTATTCTATAGTTGAATAGTACACACTATTACATACACTGTTACACATTTGATATTTTCTCAATGCTTTGTTTATTTATCTGTTAACAATCCTGTAAAAGGAAACTCTAGTATTAGGATGTAGTAGTTCCATTTACCGCAGTAGGTTGATGCTTCATAATTTGAACAATCAACTGATTCAAGGCACTTATAGTTGCTTTGCTCTTGGATAGTTTGTAGCTAGTTAGGAGTACTGGATTGGTACTAGATGCATGGTTCTTCTTCCATTTACTATCTGATAAATCAACTGCATTTCACTTGCCAGATTGGTTGAAGCAGCAGATGTTGTTTTTGAATGCGGTCCAAATTGTGGTTGTGGACCTAATTGTGTCAATAAGACCAGCCAACATGGGCTTAGGTTCCGTCTGGAGGTTAGTCTTGACAATTGCTAATCTGATCCTTGTAATTTTGTAGACATTCAACTTTCTCCTACTTTTCCTTATTAATTTGATATTTACAGGTATTCCGTACCCCAAAGAAGGGCTGGGGTGTCAGGTCTTGGGATTACATTCCTTCTGGTGCTCCTATATGCGAATATATTGGCCTTCTTAGGAAAACTGCTGATTTGAACACTGCTGCTGAGAACAGTTATGTTTTTGACATCGATTGCTTGCAAACAATGAAGGGACTGAATGGACGAGAGGTGCAATATGCATTCTATTGGAATACTATATTATTACTCCCTCTGTCCATATGATTAGTCCCATTTTGTTTGGGCACAATAACCAAGGAGATAGAGATAAGGGAAATCAATAATTTATTAGTGAGTGGATTGCTTTTCCATTTTTTATGATGGGACTAATAAATGGGGCGTACGAAAAAGGAAAACATGACTAATAAAATGGGATAGAGGGAATATTTTTTTTCGTAGGATTGAGAATTTTGATTTGGGAGAATGTATATAAGGAGAAATGCTCTTTAATAAAAATTAGTATTTGTGAAAGATTCTGGTAGGAAACTTTTATTTGATTTCAAATAATGTTTGAGATTATTCTGGAAGAAATAATTTGCATTAGAATTAGAGTTCATAGAAAAATGGGTGGGTTACTGTAGATGGTAAATCATATCTAGATAATGACCTTTGTTTTTGAGTAAGGTTGTCCAAAATTCTTTGGTTTGGAGAAAAGCTTTCGAGTTTGATTGTTTGAGGTGTTTTGACTAGAAGAATAACCTTTTCCATGTCCTCTGTATGCTGCTTCATTTCCTTCAGAAACTAAATTCTTTCATAACTGTCCAGAGTCGACTACGGGATGTGTCTTTGCCATCTCACTTGAAAAAGAGTATTGAAGAGGCATCAGAAAGTGTGCCATTCTGCATTGATGCGGCACACACTGGTAATGTAGCCAGGTTCATCAATCACAGCTGTGAACCAAACTTGTTTGTCCAGTGCGTACTGAGCAATCATCATGATATCAAACTTGCAAGGGTGATGCTCATTGCTGCCGATAACATTCCGCCTTTGAAGGTTTGTTCTCTGATTCTCCACGCCTTCTCTTCATGTGAATGTTGCCAGTTGTTTGCATGTGTTTTTACATAGTGTACTCAGAAGAAAGTTTTGATTTGATTGATTGCTACGCTGGATTCTTTTACGAATCAGGACAACTAGCATAGGAGATGCACATAATATTGATTTTTCTGCACTTTCCTTGTCTTGGATTCTTAGGAACTCACTTATGATTACGGGTATGAGCTTGATAGTGTAATGGATCCTGATGGGAAGATAGTGCAGCTGCCCTGCTTCTGTGGTGCAGACGCGTGTAGGAAGCGGCTATATTAGTAGAGGGCTGATTGGTGTGGTGTGGGGTTGGATGCCTGTTTGTATATGCGATATGTATGTCTGTTGATTGTATTGGTCTGATGATGATGAAACTTACTTGCCCATTAATTTTGTCATGGCACATTTACAGTTTCATGTCTATCTTATCTAACTTAGGAAACTACTTTTCTGTGGGGAGATTTAATGAGATAGTGATGGGGAGAGCTACATGGTCTGAAATTGTAAGTTGAAGCCAAATCTATTTGATTATTAGGTTCGTTTGGTTTTCTTGATGAGGTGGTGTTGATTTAGTTTTTGGATTAAATTGAAGGATTTCCTTAGAAAAAAAAAAATAACTTAGAAAAATATCTAAATTGGCCTCCAAATAAAAATAAAAAGTTAAAAATTTCAAGATTTGAGTGGAAAGTTTTATAAAATATTGATTCTTACTTCCATTGTTAATTGGTGCATGCTAATATTTTGGCAAAAATTTGTGCTAGAATGTTTGTGTATCTTATTTTGTGAAATAAAGCCTATGTTCCAAGAGTGGGTCAAGACATCCGCTTTGTGAGATATGGAATGTATTATGTTTAGAATCTACTTTCATTGGATACAATCGAAATGTATTTCTATCGAAATGCAGAATTATGTTCTATATGAACGTATTTCGATCATAACATCATTTTGATTTGAATGTTATAGGGTATGTAATTGATCGGGTCGGGTGAAACCTGATCCTATGACCCTAAACCCGAACAACCCAATCACTCATCATTCCACCCAAAATCCGACAAAAGAGTCATGCCACCAGACCCAACTGACTACCCAAATTTTGGGTCGGATGAATTGCTAGACAGGGCAATAGATCGGTAAAGGGACGGGTGGGCTAGCGGACTGGTGGGTAGGGGTGTTTGCGGTCCAGTTTGGAAGAAATTTTTTGGCTAAATCAATAGGTACGGTTTGAAAATTTTTCAAACCAAATCGGCCAAATAATTTTTCGAAATTAAATCGGCCATACCGTATAATTGGTCCGGCCGGTTTGACGATTTGAAATGAAATATGTTTCAACTTTCAACAATCAACTATAATATGTAGAAAACTAGGTCTAAATACAAATTAATTGATTTCTATTATTTGTTACTTATAATAATGTGATTTTAATTTTAAAAACCTTATATTTATAATTTAATGTAAAACCAAAAGAAACACATGAGTCAATTATATTAAAATTATGACCTTAAAATTCAAATGTGAAATCGAAAGAGACGTGTAAAATAATAATAATAATAATGTTCATACTTAATTTATCTTAAAGAAATTATATAAAATAATAATATTTAATAATAATACTTATTAGTTGATTTTTGATAAAAAAAAATTAAAACTAAAACTAGAGTATGTTGGCCAAGAAATTTAAATATGGGTTAATTGTATGAAAAAGTGAAAACTGAACAAATGAACTACAAATTATATTAATTAGTTATAATATATATAATATATATATATATATATATATATAGAGTAGTGATCATATGAGAATAGTTTTTAGTATGAGAAATAAGAATAAATCTTAGCCTTTGATTTTGTGATTTCAACGCTCACGATCTATTTTACTCCGTGTGCAGTTTTTCTCGATTATCCTGCAGTTTTGCAAAATTAAGGTTATTTTTGTAATTTTAGCTTTTTTTAAAATCTGAAATAGTATCTCATTAGATTTTTTATTCCTTTCTTCACGCGATTTGATTTCTTCTTCCTTCTTTGTTCGAATTGATTTATATTTCTTTTGTCGATCAAATTTTTTTTTCTTTGTTTCTGGATTTCGCATTCGTATTCGGTCTCGACGTTGTTAATTATGCATGAATATAGTTTAAAAAAATTTGTTTTATTCAGATCGACGTTCATTTTTTCTATTATATTGTGCATCTTTAGTGTTAACTTTGTGCATTTTTGTATCTTACATGTTCATTTATTCCTTATTTGTTCGAATTGATTTATATTTCTTTTGTCGATCAGATTTTTTTCTTTGTTTCTGGATTTCGCATTCGTGTTCGGTCCCGACGTTGTTAATTATGCATGAATATAGTTTAAAATTTTTTTTTATTCAGATCGACGTTCATTTTTTCTATTATATTGTGCATCTTTAATGTTAACTTTGTGCACTTTTGTATCTTACATGTTCATTTATTCCAAAGTGTGTTAATAAGATGAAGCATTTTAAGGGCATAGTTTTAAGAACTGTTGATGTTGTATTGAGTTTTATAGAGACTACGCTCGTGTTGTTGCTTTGAAGAAGAAGATGTTTAATTTTTTTTAATTCGTATTTATGTAAAAATGAAGTAAATCGGGCTAAAAATGAAGTAAATTGGGCTAAAAATGAAGTAAATCGGGCTTAAAATGCAGGTTGCTGTTTGTGTTTGAATATTTTACAGTTTTAGCCTTTAAAGACTAAAACTGCACGATATTGGGGCAAAAATGCCGCGTTTTTCAATATGCTGAGAATGAATCCTGTTCGTCGATTTGATGAGATGGACGCGCGAGATTTATTCTTATTTCTCATAGTAACTCTTATTCTCACCTGATCACTACCCTATATATATATATATATATATATATATATACGGCCGGTTTGAGCCTCCAAACCGTAACTAAACCAAATTTAATCAGTTTCGAAATTTTCACGCCGCCAATTTGAAAACTAAATTTTAAACCAGTTAAACCGACCAAATTAATCCAGTTTGACTGATTTCGGCCAAACCACGAACACCCCTACTGATAGGTGCAGATGTGCAGCGTGTGTGGCAGTGTGTGGTATTGAAAAGTGGGGATTTAAATTTAGGTATTTGGGAATTAAATATCAATGTAATTATTATTATTATTATTATTAGTAGTAGTAGTAGTAGTAGTAGTAGTAGTAGTAGCAGTAGTAGTATTATTGTTGTTGTTGTTGTTGAGGTTCAAATTATAGGGATAATGGAGCCCTTAGAATTTGTTAAACGATAACAACTAACAACAAGAAGAATAATTGACAAAGCGCGGATTTGATTTATAAATTCTGGCAGTATTCCGGCAGCGTTACAACGTGAGTTTTTAGTGCATAAAAAGATATTGAAAATCCAGTTCCCTACCCCCATTTATAGACAGGATAGGGGAGAGAAAACTAAGCTAGCCCTAGCTATGGGCGAGCTCGTGCTCATCACAATTTTTGGAGTGGCTCCGGATTTCTCAGGGTCAGTCAGGGCTTCCAACGATCGTGCGCCGCCAAGCTTCTAGGGTTTCTTATTTTCTTCCTCGCCACCAACCACTGATCGTGCTCGATGTCGAGGAGTAAAGAGGATTGGTGGCGACTTCCTCACTTAGGCGATTTCGAATCTCTTATCACTCCAGGTGGGCCTACAACATTGGGCTGGTAGTTACATGGGCCGTTGAGCTTAGCGGACCTGGGCCTCGGGGGTCTGACCCCAACAATAGTCCCTTTTGATTTCTGAGCCTACTACTGATAGGCACTGGAATCAAAACTTACAGTCGGAATGCGTCACAGAGTGCGGAGTTTCGAGGTGTCCAAGAGACTATCCTCGGTGCCCGAGAGGTGTTTTCAGAGACAACAACTCTGATAGTGAGCAGCCGGGATACTACTCTGTGCCAGTATGTTGATTCCTTGATAATGCAAACATATGGCTATATCGGGTGGCATCGGGATGCCGCCCCGTCGGCCAATGCGTGGGTCTGAAATTCACGCATATTAGAATCATTTCGGAGAAAGTTCTCTTGCATGGAGCGATACTCTCATGCTTGCACTCTGTATAGGCTCCGTAGAGCACTATTGGGGTGAGTTCTGACGGATTACGAGGCAGCTGTAGGTTTTCCAGGGAAGCCCCACATTCCAATTGATAATGCCAATCGCGTTTGAGTTTGTCTCGCAGCGTTAGGCTATAACCTGGTGTTCCTGTGAGCGGGTCGATCTCGAGGAATATCCGTGTTCGGGTGCGAGCCCCGAGCATGCTTGGTGTCGACCCTGGAACTTGGGTGGTTTGGTTTTGTCACCCTTGCGGTGGCATGATGGTAATTAAGACCAACTTCGGGGTCAGTTATGAGGAGTCGAGCGGTTTCCTCTTTTAAAATCGAGTTTGTTCCTCATTTCTTCACTTTTACTTTCGAAATTGCAACCGCTCTCCCCTCTTTCCCCTTCCACGATTTATTCTCCGGCGATTACTGCTCCGACAATTCCTGTTCCGGCGAGTGTAGCTCCATTGACTGTTCGTGCGCACTCCTCTCGGTTGTTGGTAAGCTCATTTTCTAATCCTTTTCCCTTTCTTTTTTTAATTTCGATCTTTGGTGTTGGCGTGCGTCGCGTGATATGCCTAGTTAGGTGCGAGTGATTTCTATGTGTTGATGTGTTCTTGTTGTTAGGTGTTTAATTTTGTCCGCGCGCATCGATTGTTTGCCCGATTGTTATTGGCAGTTGTCACATTACATGGTTTGCATGTCATCTGCTCCGGCTTCGATCATTTTTTCTCAATTTTATGGGTGAATGTCCGTTGCATGCCTTGTTGCTTCTTTGATCTAGTGCACGATTGGTTGTTGTAGGATTTGTGATGTTTAATACTTGTCTAGGGCTCCCGATCACGCTGTTTCTTCTGTTTTTCCTCATCCTATTCTTTTTCCTAGATTTTCTTTTAATGTTGATAATCTACGGCATTTTCTAGTACATGTGTTGATGAGCATCCTGAGTATTAATTTGTGGTTGCTGTGGTCGTTCCTCGTTTCGCCGTTGTTTCTTCTTGCCTTTTATCCTTTGGATTGGGTTTTTGGCCTTAGGCTCTATTGAGCATCCTGCTGCTGGTTTAGGTTAGGGTTGCCTGTTGTAGAATTCACGGCTTCTTTGTTTTTTTTCGTTCGTATCTTGCAATGCATGCGCTTATGTGATGCTCGCCGACTGTAGATGATTCAGTTAATGCATATGGATGCCCGAGTAATGTTAGGGATAACCAATTCCGTTAGCCGAATAGGGCGGTTTGAGAGTGGTTGTTTCACTTTGAGCGTTTTTCAGCTTTTGAGGTCTTTTCCCTTTCGTTCATGCTTGTGCGTTTTTCTTTCTTTGTTTTACAGGGGCCTCTTTCCCTTCTTTTGTGTTTCTGGACTTTGCATTTTGTGTTTATTTTGATTTCAACATCTAGATATACAATGGGTTATTCGGTCGAAATATGGGAGGAGCCCTTCTTGTCTTCGGGATCGACCGGGGCCGAGATCAGGAGATTGTCCGATCACGAAGAGATAGTCTCATCGGGCTCTGAAGGCGGTCGGTTTGACCGTGGACCTAATATCGAGGAGGTTGATTCCGAGGAGGAATCAGATTGCGAGGAATCGGGTAACGATGCTGAAGAAGATAGCGAGGACTCGTATATCTCGATGGAGGTCGACACCTCCAAGGCCAAGAAGGATGTCATCAACCTGGAAGACCTTGTTTGATCGGCAATGTCCCTCGCTACCGAGGAGCTGGTAAAGAGGAGTTCGGTGGGCGTAGCGTGCCATAAGATGGTATACACCTTGCCCTCGATGTTGGAGAGATGCTTTAGGCCACCGACCCCTGATGATGTGGCCTTTTTCCTCCCGAGCATTTAGTACGGGATTGGGGTTCCTCCGCACCCCTTCTTTCGAGCCGTGCTCCAATCTTACGGCCTGGCACCTTTTCAGGTGGCACCGATTTAGCTGGTGCCACATGCTCGGCACGCTATTTGTGTTCTTCGATGCGGGCCTAGGCATGCTTACTCTACGGGAGTGGCACTTCCTCTATCGGTTGAGCAGATACAAAGCGGGCTATTAGCCTATTACTACTTCACAAAGAGGGATTCGCCGAGGGAGCCTTTGATCACGAAGTATGCTCAGAACACCCCTCGGTGGAAGAACTAGTTGGTTTGGTTGAAAATGACCCACTCGGATCTCGAGTTCCTAGCCGAGGAGGGAGTCCCCATAAATATGAACTTCTTCTAAGTGTGATGTTCAGTTTCTTCTGGTCAGTTACTAACTTGTGTTCGGTTTTTTTGCAGGATACAAACAAATCTCGCTCACTACCGAGGAGGACTCCCAAATCGACGCAGTATTTTCCCGACCAAATCGTAAATTCAACGCGGATTGAGGCAAGCAGAGTGTAGGAGCCCTTCATTGGACGAACTCTAGAGGGAAAAAGGAGCTTCTGCTCAAGGACATGGCTGGATTATCCCATGTCGATCTGCTCACGACGATGGAGCAGAAGCGCTCGTGCGAAGGGGATTCCTCGGGGCCGACCGAGGAGCAGCCTCCCCGGAAGAAGCTTACTACCAACTCCCTGCACTTCTCAGGGATTACACCATACCGGGTCGGGGACTGTCGGCCCCGTGGAGAAGATGACCGACAGGTCTTCTTTGGGTCTACCACCGTTGCCTCTTTCACCGCGCCCTCTATCTCCTCCGAAGAGAAAGAAGAGGGAAGAGCGCCGAAAGAAGAAAGTGCACGACTCAATTGCAGACTCTAGGGGTCGGTTGGACTTGGCCGAGCAGAAGAAAATGGAGATGGTGCTTGCCGGGTTAGGATCGACCGACCTAGCCTCTTCCTCCGCTGCTTACGCCGTCCAAGTAATGAAGATCTTGGACGGTGAGATCAAGATTGAGGATTTCAATGGTTCCTATGCTCGGGACTCCTTCCTTATGGAGAAGTCCCTCTTTAAGGTTAGCGTTCATTTCAAGTTTATGCCTCAGTATCGAGCCTTGATTAATCCAATACTTAACCAAGTTGTTTTTTGCGCAGACCACTCATCGGTTCGCACTTTAGACCGAGGGTCTGATCAAATCCCTTGACTCGGCGAGCGAGGGCGCCAGTTAGTCGAGGAAGGAATTTGCTACTAAGAGGGAGAACAAGGTGGATCTTACAAACAAGCTCGCCTCGGTGTCGGGGGAGCTCAAGGATTCAAAGTTTGAAGCCGTCTCTCTCCACGGGAAGTACGACGAGTTGAAGAGAGAGAGGTTAGAGCTTTCGCACCGATGCAAGGTGCTGGACGAAGAGCTCCAGAAGGTTGTGGAGGAGTTTAAGGCCACTCAATCGAAGAAAGAGCTCGAGTTTGAATCCTTTAAGTCTCGCTTTTATAGGAGTCAGAAAGAGAGACTGCGAGAGCAGCGGGAGTACCAAGCCGAGGTCGAGGCCCTGAAGTTGGGGGATGGGGTCGACATGAACTTGGTCGTCACCAATCCTTTTTTCAAGCCGACCTTTGACTTGTTGGTAGATATGTTCACCAGGACTATATGTGCCACAATCGGTCGTCGCTGCCCAGACTTTGACCTCGGCAATATTACGCGGCCTCTAGCTCCTCCACGGGTCGATACTGAGGGGCTCGAGTCCGAGCAGAAAGAGGCTTAAGATAAGCGAGCCGAGGAGAGAGAGGTCGAGGAGTCTCAGAAGAAGGCTGATGAGGAGACTGGGGAGAAGAGGTCCGAGGAGGAGACTGAGAAGGGCCTCGAGCCGAATGCTGATGTTGATGCTTGAAAATTTCTGTACTTCAATGTTTTGTAAACGATACAATGATATTTTTCTTCATGTTTTGCACGTGAATATTTTCTCTGTTTGCTTGGATGTTTTTACTGTTCGAGTGCTTTTACTCTGTTACTCTGTTGCATTCTTATTGCTTTTGCTTCTTGTTTTTCACGCACTTTTGTTTGCACACACGTAGTTTACTTTGATGTTTGCTTCAAGCTTTGTCGGGTGTTAGCTCGATACTGATCATCAGCGAGGCTCAGTGTCGATCACTTGAGAGGTTCAATGTCGACCACCATACTTAGGCTGCATGATAAGAGCATGGGTGCATCGCCCCTCCGACGCTCAAATTAGTAATGATTTTGATAAAATAATCTTAATTTGAAAAAATGTAAAGAGTTAGGATAGAGTAAGCGTATCTGCGTACTAGTGATAGTACTTCTTTAAATGCTTAACGTTCCAACTGTTTGACAACTCTCTCCCTTCTGCGGTCTCGAGTCTGTACGCCCCGTTCCTTACAACCCTAGCGACCTTTTAGGGACCTTCCCAATTGGGGGCCAGTTTTCCCACGTTGGATTCTTTGGTGTTTTGGAACACACTCCTTAATACTAGGTCCCCTTCTTGGAAAATTTTGAACTTGAGTTTCTTGTTGTAAAACCTTTCAACTTGTCGACGTCGTTCGGAGGTTTTTATTGCAGCGTCATTTCTTATTTCATCCAGGAACTCTAGGTTAACCTGAAGGCGCTCAATGTTTGACTGCTCATCAGTATCTCCATGGGCGCCACCGCTTCGATCCCATATGCCAAAGAGAAGGGGTTGCGTTGGTGGCAGTTCTCGGAGTGGTTCAGTAGGACCACAGTACCGCAGGGAGTTCTTCTACCCATCTCGCACCGTGCGGGTTTAGTTTCTTCTTCAACGTGTTTATCACTGTCTTGTTCGTTGATTATGCTAACCCATTAGCCTTGGGGTATCGTGGCATTGAGAATGTGAGGTTTATTCCATAGGTATTGCAGAATGCCTGCATCTTGTCACTGGCAAACTGCCGACCATTGTTCGTGCGTATCTCCTTAGGTATTCCGAAACGACAGAGTGCGTGCTTCCACAAGAATTTGATGACCTCCAAGTCCTGGGTTTTTCCTAACGCTTTACCTTCACCCCACTTGGTGAAATAATCTGTCACCATGAGGATATGGTCTTTCTGCCCGTCCCTTTTTGAAAGGGATCGACTAAATCTATTCCCCACACCATGAACGGTCAGGGGGTGATCGACGCATGGAGTGGTTCTGCATTCTGGTGGGTCGATGCTTCAAAACATTGACATTTGTTGCATCGTCTGACGTGGTCAGCGACGTCTTTCTTTAATATCGTCTTCGCCCTGACTGACAAGCATGACATGATGTTGAGTGGCGACAGATGACGATGGCAACCATACCTCGGGGATTGGCCGGTTATTCGGGGTCGTGCTAGTGGTGGCCAAGTTGGCCAGGGCATCTGCTTTGACGTTCGATTCGCGCGGGACGTGTCAGAGGTCCCATTCGTCCATCTTGGTTTTGAGTTCTTCGACCACCGTGTGGTACAGTTTTAGCTAGCTTCCTTTACGGAGTAAGTCCCATCTAGTTGGTTGACGATCAGTTAGGAGTCGCTTCCTGCACGTATCTTGCGAGCCCCTAGTTCTTGGGCTAGCTTCATGCCCCAGATGAGCGCCTTGTATTCTACCTCATTGTTAGTTGACAGAAAGTCGAGTCGGATGGCTTGTTCGTAATTTTCCCCTTGCGGGTCTGTAAGTACTATCCCAACCCCATTTCAGTGTACATTGCTGGTGCAATCGATTTTTAGAGACCACAGGCCAGAATCAGAATCGTCGTGTGTCATTACGGCGACTTCGTTTTCTGCCTTAAGTTGTAGATTGGTGGAGAAGTCAGAGATGAAATCTGCCAACACTTGTGACTTGATAGCAGTCCTGGGCTCATACTTGATTCTGTAGCCCCCAACTTCCATGGCCCATTTGAGCAATTGACCTGAGAGGTAGGGTTTTGAGAGTACCGCTCATATTGGGTAGGCCGAGATTACCTCCTCGAGGGCCGTGTAGCAAGTTTCGGCATCTAGCAAAGACTTGCTGGCGTAGTGCATTGGGTGTTGTTTACCTTCGATTTCTCGTATAAGCACTGCCCTAACGGCGTGATCGATACCGAAAGGTAGAGTAGAAGGGTTTCGCCGTCGACGGGTTGGAGAGTAGCGGTGGACTTGTGAGGTAGGCCTTCAATTCTTTGAGCTTTTGCCCATTTGTCGGTCGACTCGAAGCGTTTTCCTTTTCGGAGTGTGTTGAAAAAGAAGTGGGTATGCTCGGAGTATCGCGAGATGAAGCGGCTGAGTGCGGCGAGGCGACCGGTGAGTTTTTGCACCTCCTTGGGCATTTTCGAATGCTCTATGCTCTGGATGGCTTCGATTTGTGTGGGGTCTGCTTATATTCCCCTCTGGGTCACTGCATGCCCAGGAACTTGCCTGAAGACACCCCGAATGAGCACTTAGCGGGATTCAATTTCATGTTGTATCGCTCGAGCATTTGAAATGTCTCTTCGAGGTGGGTCACATGGTCTTGGGACTTCAAAGATTTGACGAGCATATCATCGATGTAGACCTCCATGGTCTTGGCGATCTTTTCCCTGAACATGGAGTTGACGAGGCGCTGGTAGGTGGAACTAGCGTTCTTTAGTCCGAACAGTATCACCTTGTAGCAGTAGATGCCTTGGCTAGTTATGAAGGAATTTTTCCTTGGTCATCAGGATGCATCTGTATCCATGAAGCTGAGGATTCCGTAGTAGCAGTCTCTCGAAGCTTTTTGCTCCCTTCAGATTGTTTGGATTCCCCAAGGCGTCGAGAATTTCAGAACCTGGTGGTACGAGGATGGGATCGCTTTGAGCTCGTGGATCCAAGGTCGCCCTAGGATTGCGAGCTTTTCGTCAAAGTTTAGACCTCCGCAATACACAAGCAAGGTAATTTCTCACACCGTTTGCTGTTGATCTCCGTTGAAACCATATAGTGTCATGGTTACTGGTTCCAGTTTGTTGATTGGGATCTGCATCTCCTTCAAGGTTCGGAGTAACAATATATTTGTTGAGTTGTCGTTGTCGACTAGCAATCTCTTCACTTAGCAGTTAGAGATCAGAGGGAAATGACGAGCGCGTCATGATGAGAGTGGACGAGATCGGGTGCATCGTCATAAGTGAACTCGATTGCTTCGTGCTCTTGTTTGAAGTTGGCATTGAGAGTTCTATGGTTCAAAGCTCGTCGGGCTCTTTTTGCAGCTGAATGTGACTTGCCGCTTACTTCTGACCCCCCCTACGATGACATGAACTGTTCGTTCGGCCTATGGGGGCTTGTTTTGGAGTTCCACATTCCCAGCTGGATTTACCTGCCTCTCGTCCACGTGTTTTTTCCCTTGTTTGTTGATATTCCGTGAGGAATCCATTCTTTAGAAGTTCGAGGATGTCTAATCGGAGCGCTTGGCACTCTTTTTTGTGTCCATTGTCATTGACTTATTGTGGAAGTCGTAGAACTTCTTTGTGTCGCGCGACTTCGGATCCGACTACACCTTCCCTGGTCATTTCATCGCGTTCCCGAGGTTCTTGAGAAGATTATTAACTAGATAGTTCTGGTCGATGCTGAGGTTGTAAGGTAGCGAGGCTACCTCACTGACTCTCGGTGTTCGGCTATAGGGATGATCCCTCCTCGACTGTTGGTCCTTTCGGTAGTCTCTTCGATCCACGTACCTCGAACTCGAGGACTCGGGCCTTGGTCGGTCTCTTTTTGTGCTTTGACGAGCTCGGCCGCCTTCTGCTCGTTCATACGAGCGATACGGTTCGATTCATCCTCTTCCCAGTTGATCTTGGCCCAGGCTTGGGCGAGCACCGTATCCATGTCGTAATATGGGTGGCTGGTCAGGTCACGATTGAGCTTAGACGTCACGTCGAGCCCATTTTTGAATGCGTAGACGGCGGTTTAAGGCGGACAGTGGGGGATTGATGCAAGCTCGCGATTGAACCGACCAACGTAGGACCTCAATGATTCCCCTCTCTTGATACACATGTTGTTGAGCGCATCAAGGTGCTTGGCCACGCGCCTGCAGTTGGAATATTGCTTCCGGAAGGCGTAGTGCAGCTCCAAAAAGGATGAAATGGAGTTCTTTGGGAGGTTGACGAATCATTGGAGCGTCGGGCCAGTGAAACAGGATCCGAAGCTCTTGCACATGCAAGCTTTGCGAAGATTTGTCGGTACTGAGGTGGTCAGCATTTTTTGTTTGTAGAGGGTCACATGATCCTCAGGGTCCGTCGTTCCATTGTACAACGTAAATGACGGAGGTGAGAATTTTGCCGGAACATCCGTGTTTGTAATGTCGGTTGTGAACGACGAGTCAGTGTAGCTGTCACGTGGGATCATCGTAGTCTGGGGTATAGCACCCGAGATCTTAGTCAACAGTATCTCAAACATGGACATGCGTGTCTCAATATGCTTTTCGAACTCGCTCCTCGGATCGAGCATTCTTTCATGGTTGATGGGGAATTGAGGAGTCGGTCTGATTGTTGTCGCTCCCGAGGCATCATGCCCAGCGCCCGTCCCATGGGGAGGGTCGATATCGATCACGTCATCTAATTCGCTCGCGAGATTCCTGCGCGGATTGGTTTGTTTTTCGCCTATAGAGGCGCTCCTTGACGATCGGGCAATTTTTTAGGACGCTCACCTCTGTACGCAGGTGATGGTTTTCTTTCGCAATGCATGGTTCGTCGCGTGGAGCTCCATGACGCGGGTATCCATCTTTTTCATTTGTCGTCGACTATCCTCCATTTCTTTGGCGAGTTGCGCCAATGTTGCGTTCAAAACTTTTGGTGGCACAGATTGCAAACTGGTTGCTTGTTGGGTCCTCCGGATCAATTCGTCCATGGGAATGAGCTCGATTGTTCCGTCAGGTCCGGTAGGAGGGTTGCTGGTTCTCTCGTTGTTACCTGCCATCAATTTAGAGAAAGGAATTCCAAGAGCCCCACAGTGGGCACCAAATGTTGAAGTTCGAATTATCGAAATTATGGAGCCCTTGGAATTTGTTAAACGATAACAAGTAACAAGGATAATTGACAAAGCGCGAAATTAAAGAGAATCGAGACGTAAAAATAGAGAGCACACAAATTAACGAGATAAAGTGCGTATTTGATTTATAAATTCTGGCGGTATTCCGACAGCGTTACAACGTGAGTTTTTAGAGCGTAAAAAGATATCGAAAATATAGTTCTCTACCCCTATTTATAGACAGGATATGGGACAGAAAACTAAGCTAACCCTAGCTATGGGCGAGCTCATGCTCGCTGCGATTTTCGGAGCAACTATGAGTTTCTCGATGTCGGTTAGAGCTTCCAAAGGTCGTGCGCCGCCAAGCTTCTAGGGTTCCTTGTTTTCTTCCTCGTCACCGATCACTAACCGTGCTCGGTATCGAGGAGCAAAGAGGGTTGGTGGCGACCTCCTAACTTAGGCAATTTCGAATCTCTTATCACTTCAAGTGGGTCTAGGACATTGGGCCAGCAGTTACTTGGGTTGTTGAGCTTAGAGTGTCTAGACCTTGGATATCTGGCCCAACAATTATTATTATTATTATATATTTTAAATTAATTTACATATAGGTGACACCCGAAATTTGTCTTAGGTGACCCTTGAAATTCGACGAAGCTGACAAACCCGACCTAAAATTTATGAAGTAGATGTCTCACCAAAACAACGTCAAACACAGGATTTTACCAAAATCTAATAAATTGATCTTTATATAAATTAACAATTAGTGATTAATTCTTTAAAAAAAAAAAAAATCAAAGTTTAGAAATTAAACGAATGGTGTCATTTTCTTGTTTAGAGTCATGTCGAGCACATTATTATAATGTGTCCCAAGCATCAGTCCAATTGAGGAAAATTAGTTGAAAAAATCAGAATAGAAATGCGTAAAAACGTGAATAAATTCGTTGCGTAACAATAATCTTACATAAACGAAAATTTGAAAGAGTTTTGCACGAGAAACAATAACAGAGATTGAATCGTCTGAATTCTAAACATCAGATTCCCAACAAACATCATCAAGATATAATTTCAAAGAAAACACGATCGGCATTACTTGTTGTTCTTTCTGTTGTTGAGAAGATCATCAGGAACAACCTTGAGCTGCTTCCGCTGCTTCGACTTGGCAATCTTCTTCAGCGTTTTAGGGTTTGTGATTTTCTGTACCCTAGTCCCCGACTTGAGGATATTCTCCTGCTTCCTCTTCTCTCTCTCCTCCCGCTGCTTCCGCTTCTCCTGCTTGTTCTGCCGTATCTCCTCCTTCAGTTCGTTCATCCTCTCTCTGTACGCCTTCTTTATCTCCTTCTCTCTCGCCCTCTGCTCCGCGCTCGGTCCCTTCTTCACGTGCACCGCCGACGCCCGACGCGTCCGCACCTCCTTCCACTTCCTCCCGGACACTTTTCCCGCGATTACCCCGTCGTACGTCGGCTTCCCGAAAGACGGCTTATTCGGATCGGTGAAGGACTCCACGGCCTGCCGCTTCGATGGATTGGCGTCAACGTCCATGGACGATTCATTGTCGTCGAGAAGATGTAGCTTCTCCGCTTCTTGTTCGGCTCTCTTGCGCTTGAAGGTTTTACCGCCGAAACCCTCGTCGAGCTTCCGGAAATCGATCGTGCAGGCCATTGTGGATTTCCGCGACGCTCTGATGATTTTCTAGGGTTTTATTTTCAGCGAGGGCCGCTATTTCTTATGGGCCTTCTATTTAACAACTTAATTCACCCAGCCCGTTTAAATCATAACACAAACCAGAATTTGATTGTGTATGATAAATAATTGAATTATGTACATTTTTATCTTCATAAATCAATCGATTATATTTATGAGTAATCTTTTAAGATCATGGTTTATAAAAATAATTAACTTATTTTTATACTTTTTTTTTATGCTTTGGAGGACCAATCGATCAATTTTTGTGGTATACTTAAATAATCGATCAATTCATATAATGAACCAATCCTTTTATTTTTACAACAAGAATGAACTGATTAGATTTATAATCAGTCTTGGAAAATAAATTTGCAAAACTGTCGTATCTTTTTCTATAGAAAATCTTATCTAATAGACAGATCTTGAGATCGAATGGCAAGTTGTGTTATCATCATCAGTGGGGAAACGAGAACATCTGGGAAAACCTAGATTGCATCAATAGTTTTAGTACAAAATTGTTTACTGTCGCAAATATTGCAATAATCAATCAACAATTCTAATCACGCAGTGGGGTGGGGGCTCCAGAGACCAATCATTCTTCAAAGGGAACCGTTTTGAGATTTGGTTTGTGATACAAGTTCGGAAAGATCTGTCTCGAAGAAGGCTGCGTGAAGCGCCCTCACACACTGCTCTGCCTCACTGTCGTTTACGATAAGTGATATATTCACCTTTGAAGCACCTTGAGATATCATTTGAACATTTACACCATTTGCCCGAAGGACATGGAATGCCTGCCCATGTTATCATTCACAAAAAAAAAAAAAAAAAAAAAAAAGCATTGATCAGAATCAGATTAAGACAACTTGAGGTGAGGAAAACAATTACTACAAGTTTGGATTTTGGTAATATGCAAGAAGATATGACTAAGGCACCTTTTCAAGAATCAGTGATGATCTCTGGACATTTCCAATGAGAGAGATGATTGATCTGTGCTGGAGAAGATTTACTACTGCAATTTTTTCTAGTTCTTCCACCACATGATCTAATTCCTGATCAGCAGGTAAGAACTCTTAGTAGGAATTGATAGAAAAAATATCTGATTTTCAAGGTTTGAGATAAAACAAAAGCATGCGCTCATAAGCTACGAAAAAGGGAATTGATTCTGATCTTTTGTTATAACAAGTTGGATATCATACGCTTGCCTGCTGGATAAGTTCTCTACTCCAAAGCTTGGAAGGATCCAATGTCAAGGAAATACTCACTTCACTAGTAGCAACAACATCAACAGATATGCCTAAATCCTCAAAAATTGCAAAAACCTGAAATAAAACAGATATCAAGTAAACTGCGTCAGGAAAAGGATAGAATCATTGCGAGCAAGGTTTGCATAAATATCAGCATTCATTAACCTTAGCAAGAAAGCCAAATTGTCCAAGCATTCTTGTGCTAGCAATATCCAACATTGTAACATTCCTTTTCAAGACGATGCTAGTAAGTACAGCCTGCACAAAGCATAATAAAAGTAAATGCGCCATATTTCTTAAGGTCAAACAAACTGATTCCCAACATAATTATGCCATTAACCTCACTCATGTCCCTTGTTCGAGTAATAAGGGTTCCAGGAGCTTTTGGATTATAAGAGTTCTTCACTCGCACAGGAATATCACCTTCCCTAGCAGGCCTCATGGACTGTGGATGGAGGACCTTTCAAGCCGAAGCAACAAAATAACTTAGTAAAGCAATGGGAAGCCTGAAAGGAGATCTCTACTTGGCAAACACTATATACTGTTTTCGGATCAAGAAACGTAGCAAGTATATACTGTTTTCTGATCAATAAACGTAGCAAGTAGTGTGTCCTCCCATCAAACTCATCAAAGCCCTCAAATGCATGTTTGCTTGATTAGAAACCGTACAATTAAGCTAAACACTGGAAAGTTTGTTTGAAGAACAAATGCTTTGCAAATGTAAAAGGTGTAATCCCAGCTGACCTACCTGAAAACTGTATTGGAGTTTTCATCAGGATCAGTCTGAAAATAATAAAAATGTATTTTATGTCCAGAAAAACTATCCATTGGATCTTTGTCCAAAACCACAAAAGATCCCAAAACACTAAAATTTGTTTTCCCTAGTTCAGGAATGCAACAAGAAAGAGCAAAAATTATAGTGCAGACAATAGGAAACAATTTTGAGGAGGTTTAGTGATACCTGAGCACCAAAATAAGCAAGTTCTGCAGCTTCATCAAAAGTTAGATAGGGCACAGGTGCTGCATGATGATATATATTAGGATCACACGTCAGAACACCATCAACATCTTTCCACACCTACAAATTATAGAACACAGTTAGCTATCGTAACCTAAAGTAGACAAAATGCATTTCATATATTCTAGTGAATATGGAAGACAGCACGTCCTAATAGCATGGTTACAACTTACAACTCCAAAACCTAGACTACAAATAATTTCCATTTAATGTTCATCAGAAGATGCACACATGTAATGGAGAAGGCAAAAATAGCATGAATTGCGATCCATAGAATGGAGATAAACAAATATGATAAATAAAATACAAATAAGAGTTGACAATGATTAACCTGGATTTCTCTTAAACCCAATGCTTTACCGATAGTTGTAGCAGTTAAATCACTACCACCCCTACCTAGTGTGGTCACTGCACAACTTCTCCAACCCTACAAAAGAATGCAATTAGGCTAATATATCCTAACAGTTCACTGGTAAATGTACAAGGAAAACACATGAAAAAATATACTATGGATAGGATCATTAGGGAGACACCTTTCCAAGGAAGCCAGTAACAATAGGAATAGCAGGATCGGTAATCCAATCCCCATGCAATCTCTTAGCAACAGCTGGATAGGTAGCTTCCAAAATATCCGCATTTGTGAAATCATCAGTGGTTATAAAACCAATGTCAAAGGCATCATACTGCAAAAGATGCAAAATATTACAGTTATACAACAATGCTGCATCTCAAGTTCGATCAAGTATGTGTTGAGGATATATGTTTGAAGCATAACGATTAGAATCTTCTCAAATAATTTAAGGGAAAATGCTCTGAATAATTGAATTAGAGATTAGCAATAGCCTTAATTCATTTGTAAAGTCGGTTGTAGGTTTATATCATAGCTATCTACCAGGCTACCCCCTAACATATCATCTTTATTGCTCTGGGATATACAAAAGCTTTCAGGAAAAAGGATCAGCTGCGAAAGATCATTATCCTAGCAATACTATAAAGCAAAATGTTAAATACTAAGAAATAGCTAGGATAGATTTTGCCCCTTTAGGAATCCAGAAGTATTAATAATCAGAAGATGGTTGTACTCTATTTCAAGTATATATCAGATAATTCATAATCGTATTTGTCATAATGATTAACTATTAAATGTAATGCAGAGCACAAAACATACTTGTCGAGCTTTTACGCCTATTTTATTCAAATAGGCAGCGAAAATCCTAGTGGACATGCATTCGCCAAAAGAAACCAAGTAGTCTTTTGTCCTTAGAGTCATCTCTTTCATCATAGCAATCCCATTCAAGAGCTGTTCCAACTCACACAAGTGTTCTGCAGAATAGTTTTGCATAAATAGAGTACTCATAAACGTGTGAAACTGAATTAACAAGAGTCAGTGGACAAAATACTTTAGCAGAAGATAACAGCCTCATCCAGAGTGATTTCATAAGACGAATTAACTAAGCAGCAAACAACGAGTATTTTACACAGACTTGTCATAATTGAAACATATGGCTGTGCAGATGAGCCACTAGTCTAAGCAAACTGCCAATGCAAATGCAAAAAATGGGTGTAAATGACATGCAATCAAAATAGAAAATAGGCATGGGTTCAACATGTATGTCTTCTAGCAAACAACTAATTAGCAACTAACATCACGTTGACAACTATGCATGTGATAAAATGCATTGGAAAGGGTTTATAAAACCCAATTCTAGAAGAAGTGTTCCTCACTAGATATAATTGATCTCTCTACTCCAAGCTCGTCTGCAGTCCTGATGATAAGAAAGAAGAACTCATTGAGAAAACTATCTCCATGAAAAATCAGTACAGAAAAAAAATGCAAACATAAGCCAAAAACCTCAAATGCAAATCTTTGATGAATGCCAGTTCTTCAAGATCAGACACATTTGAAACGCCACAACTGACTGCCTTCTCTCCAGCCTGGTACACGCGTCTCATTATCAGGAGCAAATATAGAAGGTATAGGATAAAGGGATACAAAAGCACGGTAAAATGAATACCAATAAAAGCTTGTTGGTTGTTTTCCCCATAGCAGAAAGAACAATGACAGGTCTCTCTTCTGGAAAACTGAGAATGAGGTCGGCCACTTCTCTCATTCTATCCGCCGAGGCAACAGACGAGCCACCAAACTTCATCACGCAGGTCAGCTCATTCTCATTGGGCGCTCGGTCAGAATCTTGGTTCTGAGTATCACTCCTTTCAAGCACATTAACCTTGCCGGCCTCGCATCTTAATCTCAGAGACAAACAGTGACCAGCAACTGAAGGCAACCATGGGGGCAGGGATGCCGCAAAATGAAGACATTGCTGCCTGCGAATCTGAATGGGCTGATAGCAGGAAGCATTGTTGCTCTTGGAGAAAAGCAGGGCTGGAGTTTTGCCTCCAGATAAATGCAAAGTCACCGCCATAATTTAAGAAACCAAACCTATTAATGGCCGAAGAATGAAGATATTTCGACAGATTAAACAAAGTTATATCGATTTGGAAGCAGAAATAGCTGAACCAATGCCCGATTATTCCCAACACCACAGCTCGGACTATAACTTTCCGAAGGAAAGCAAAACCAAACAACCTACAAATTCAAACAAAATAAAAGATCGCATTCAATAATAACCGTCGAAAATCAGCAGTCTACAAAAAAATTTGAAGCAATGCATCATTTGCTGATTCCGTTGAATAATACAGTGTGAGCTGAGGCAGATTTAGAAACGTGATGGAAAGTGAACCTGGTAAAAACGAGAAAGGGCGAGTATGAGGTTGGTTGGCGGCGGCGGCGGCGAACAAATGAGATGGTGTTGGCGGAGGGCAACAGGCGCTGCAGACCACCAGCTTTTGGAGTTGCAAAACTTTAGTACCTAACCATTGAATATTATTACTTATTTTCTAATAATAAAATATTTGTTTTTTTTCATGTCGGTTTTATTAATCAATCAAAATACAAGTGGAGCACTACATTCTTGACTAAATTCATACTATTTTGACGCCCACCAAGGTCTCAATTTCAGATCTAGGGTTCATCAACTCCAATTAGGAGTTTTCCCCCTTCTTCTCTTTTGATTAGGATGAAAACAGTGAAATGATCAATCACATAACCCCCAAGTTTTTACATAAAAAAAAATATTACATCGTCTATCATGAGCACACGTTTGAGTGATGTGCCAATAAATTAAAAGTGCATAGAATACTTATATTATGTTGAGACATTAATATGTAAATACATTAACACATGTATCCACCTTAAATAAATGAACATTGAATTTTTCTGATTTTTAGATAGAAATAGAAAAGAAGATTAGAATTTGATGAGGTTGAATATAAATTCTTGTGAATTCCTGGAGTAAATGTTTTCTCTACCCATCTCTAATTTTAAAAGGGTTGACACAATATTCTTCAAAGATTTCATCTCTTTGAATATACACCTCCAGTTAAGGAGTTAATTACTACAAATTCCTCTATCTCAAATATACACGTTTTCATTTCAATACCAAAATGACATTACATTTTTTGCATTTAGTCAAATCTATTATCCAATTAGAGTATGTACACCTTGATCAAAATTGGTTTTGCATTTGGAGTGTGAAGCGGATGGTTTCTACTAGGGGTGTTCGCGGTCCGGTTTAAAAGGCAAATTTCGACTAAATCAATAGATACGGTTTGAAATTTTAAATTTGTTCTTTATTTCAAATTTCATTAATTATTTATTGTCTTTATTCATTTATATTGTATTATTTATTGTTGTTTTCCCACTCAATTACTCGGGCCTTATATCCGTACAAAATCAAACCTCAATATTTATTTGCAAATAACATTAAATCTAATATTATAATATAATAATTAAAGTTCACACGCCATGCATCGCGTATGAGTAATACTGGAAAAAAGTTATTCCTATCCAAAAATGCAAGTGATTAAAGCATTTTATCTTTACCAAATAAATTACAATGATGATATGAATGAGATATACATCAATATATTATAGTTCAAAAGAAAATATGAAGGATAATTCTAAATATAGCCACATTTTTTCTCTTCATAACCCCCATAATTTAAATAAATTAAATATTTTATAATTATACTATTTTACCCTTTTAAAACAACTTAAAATTAGAACCCTGACTACAATATTAAAGAATAAATCCCTAACGTATTCTATAGCCCCCATTCCTTTAAGAAATAAAAAAGATTATTTCCGTCCGCATAAAACCATAATTCATTCTATACGAATCATAAAGAATTATATGAAAAAATTGTTTTTAATATTAACAATATTCTCTTAATATTCTCATCAAAACATGTTTAAACTTGACATTTTACTGCTCTACGGCTACATTAATGCTGCATCTAATTGGTGGAGCCACCACACTCCGGCGGGCAAAGTCAATCCTCACTACCACGAACCAACTGCGAATAGAATTGTATGTCTAAAAAAAAAAATTTACTCCCAATTTTAAAGTTGGCAATGACAAATGCTGGCAGCCAACAAAACTTCTCCTTGATGCTTCAAAACCCATTAATGAATTCATGGATGCAATTTTGGCCTTACGTGAGGTAAGGCGAATTTTTGAGTTAGTATTTTGTGGTGTTGGTTGGGGACATGATTACTGAGGACTAGGAGCTGAGAATGCATTGCCTACCTATTAACGTTCCAGAGCTAACAGGAAACGACTTTGCAAAGCCAACAGGAAACGATAAAGAGGAAGAAAGGGTAAAATTGAATTTTCATAAATATTTTAATTAAAATTAATAAATGGAGGCTATAAAGAGTAAAAATGGGGCTATGTATAGAATTACCCAATATGAAAGAAGTTATCTATTTCGATACCTCTTAAATCTTAACCCTTAATTAATAATAGATGCCAATTCTCAAATAGCCAAAATAATTATCAAAATTACAAATACTCACATTTTTAATATCATTCATGATATAGTTAAAAATACTATTTTACCCTTATTTTAAATTTTTTTTTAATGAAATATGTATACAAAAGTATAAAACATTAAACATCTGGAAAAATGGGCATGGCAATCCGTTTGGTTACGCTTTGGCACAGTTATGCTAGTAGTTACAAGTAACGCACCGGCCCTCAGAATCTAAACAAGCCTCACTCGAGTGAGGATAAAAATGCTAGAAAAAAATTGTGTCGGTTTGTGCATGCATCCCAAATAATTTATCACCATGATAGGTCAAATATGCTTAACTTTAAAGTTTTTTTTTATTCGAATAATTGTTGGAAATTTGGAGTTAATTCGATAAATTTCCCGTGATAAATATTTAATTTTATCGTAATGAAATATTTTTTGTGGTATATATGTATATTCTCAAATCTGAATTTCGGTGAGTGAGAAATTAAACCATAAATTGACATATTATGGTGTGTGAGATAATTAAACATGTGTTTAATGTCCCAAATTGATACAAGTTGAGACTTGTATGTGCGTAACAATAAGTGTGCATTGGTGGTACATGTTAGTGTTAACGTGGACTGATTGTTAATTCTGTCGGGTGTTAAACAACATTGTGATTAACATTTGTATTGTGCATGTACACATAGTTGACTCAGTCAACGTGAAAGTTACAACATGCGGAGACAAGAATATTATGTACTCGATAATTTGCGACATAATTCGTAATTGTCGTAATAATGATGTCGGTTTGTAACCGACAAGACAATGATGACGTTGTAACGTCTCAATATTAAGTGTCGAAACGTAACCGTCATGAGCACTTAGTATTCGGTTTGTAACGTCACGACATTAGTGACAAGAGACGTAACCGTCGACACGCGGATTGTAACTGTTGATCGTATTCAATTATCCATCGTAACCCCTGGTGGACATTTCTATAAATAGGCATGCATAGGAGCTGTCCCCTGTCCCCGAACATATGGCATTAAACAAGCTCCCTTAGCTAGATATTGCATCTTTATTCCCATATTGTTGCATCTTTTTCGTTATTTTTAAGCAACTCAGTTTGCCGGAGTCTTTCTGATTGCGGTGCTGTCTTGAAAAGAACGAAGTCGTTTTACATTTGGGGACGATCGTCGGTTAACGAGCACTACGTTGGCGAATTTGTCTTGCGGGAAGAGGGCTTCCTCGATTCGGCTGTGTTTTATTTCATTTTATATATTTTATTTTATTTATTTTCGTACTAACAGTACTTAGAGTTATACTTATAAAAATTTGTTGTACTAGATATAATTTATTGCTGTATTTTCAATCCTGTACCACAAATCTTATATCCAACCACAATAACAACTTATTATGTATACTCCCTCCGTCCCGGCTGAATTGTCCCGGTGATTTTGGGCACAATAACCAAGGAATGTGAGTGTAAAGTAAGTTGAGTGGAATTAATATTTTTATTGTTGAGTGTGAAAAAGTTGCCTTTTTAAGTAATGTGACAATTGAGGTGAGAAGGACGAAAAAGGAAAGTGGAACAATTGAGGTGGGACGGAGGGAGTACTATTTATGCTCTGGCAATCACCTCATATTCCGGCATTGGGTCGCAGCATGGCGTAACAATACCAAAATTAAAGCAAAAACTTGCGTTAGGCAGACCTAAACGGTTTAGGCGGGTTTTATCCTACCCAAATGGGTTGACCCATCCCAAATAGGGTTTATTAATCCCAATTAGGGTATATTATATGGGTTTGGGCTTGAGTTAATGGATAAAACTCGCATAAATCGTTTAGTCCTGCCTAACCCAAGACCTTCCCCAAAATTAAACGTTGTGACTTTAGTCATTAAGGATAAAAAAGAAGAATTTGCATAATTTTAACCATATCATGAATAATTTTATAATGGCGGACATTCATATTTTTATTTTTTAAAAGATTGTCGTGACTTGTGACATCACACTTAATAATAATATTTTATCATAGTCGCTTGTGAGAAAGTCATTGTTTCATCTTGGCCTTCCTACTATGAAAGGGTACGTAGATTTTGACGAACCGAAAAGGCCCAATGCTGAATTCAGACACCAACTTTTCTCTTCCTCTTAATTAATATACTCATTAACTTTTTTTTTAAATTAATTTTTGTTTGGTTTGATATCTGGGTCTAGTTCAATTCTTTTCAATAATATAAATGCTACATTTTTCCTAATGCATAATTATAAAGGAATTGAGTTATTTTGTCGTTGTATAAAGTGATAATCTCAGTAATCACAAGTATGTTATCTTTCCTAATACAATTTGAAAAATACTACTGCATATATTTTTCTTTCGGTATTTTTATTCAATATAAGTGATATTTTTTTAGGATTAGGGTTCCATTGCACAAAGGGGAGTTCAATCACAGTCAAACCTAGGGATGTCAATCGGCCAACCAATAGGGTTTTGGGTCAGCCCTATCAGACTACAGGCTAATCGGTCCGGATCAAATCGGGCTGAAAATTTTTCGAGCTAAAAAATTTTGACCCTAACCCATCGGTTTTCGGGCTGGTCCGTCGGACCAATAAATTTATTAATTATTTTTTATTTTCAATATATTTTCACTCATTTAATATTTTAGATGTTGAAAAAGAAACAAAATAATGCTTATCTCTTATAAAAATTGAAAACACATCACAAATTTTTATATAATAATAAATTTAAACATTAAAAATATATTATTTTTTTATTTTAGCAATACTTGAATATATTTTAATATCATAAATAAATAAACTTAACTATGTATTGAATACTTATTGAACAAAATACAATTATATAACTTAAAACTTAATTAATATATATAATCTTAAATATTAGAAGTAGATTTTAGCACTATAATTATGAAAAATCTATTAATAAAGATAATAATTGGGTTAATCGGGCCAACCCGTCGGGTTTCAGGCTCAACCCTATCGGGCCTCGGATTATTTGATCCCGGGCTAATCGGGCTAAATTTTTTTCAGACCAAAATATCTCGACTCTAACCCGCATTTTGGCTCGGGTTAATGGGGGCCAACCCGTGGGTTTCCGGCTAAATTGACATCCCTAGTCAAACCTATCATTTTTTCATTTTTTTGTTTGTGAAAGTCACTAATTTAACATGGAGGATAATTTAATATAGGGATAAGGGTCAATTTGACCCTCCGACTATTTAAGTAGGATCAAATTAGCCCCTTAGTGACTATTTGGTTCAGTTACACCCTTTAACTATTAAAATAGTTCAATTTAACTCTTTATTTTTATAGTGACTGTTATACCCTTACTAAGTAGAACACATACTTAAGAATTCATTTTAATTAATGAACTTGTGTTTTTAATCTATTATTTTTAATATATATTTTTTATTTTTATAAATGAAAATACTTAAGATAATAAAATAAATTAAAGACAATAAAATTTTTGTATATTTTTGTTTATTTCCATTAAACTACTCTCTTCTTAATATTTGTTACTTAATAATTTGCCAATATCTGTCTTTATAGTTTATTTTCATTAAGACACAAAAAATGAAAAAAAAGGGCTTATTACTTCGAATAAATATTTTAGTTTAATAGAAAGTACAATATATATAAACTATAATATCATATAGATATCTCTTAATATTTATATAAATATATTGATCCCCTATAATATTCAAATGAAAATTATGGCTCCGCCCTGATAAAAAGGGATTGAAAACCTTTATTTATACTAAATCAAAAATTCAAATTAAGCTAAATTAATTTTAATTAAGCTAAAATATGTAATTTAGTTGAATAAAAAAATATAGTATATACAATCTAAATTATATAATTTAGTTTAATAAAATGTACAATATATATAAGCTATAATATTCATATAGATAATTTTAAAACGTTATTTTGTGTCATTTATATTTTAATGAGCAATTTGAGAGACAATAAGATAAAATTAAGAAAAACATACTAATCGTATTTTAAAATTACATATCAACTCTAAAAAAAAGTTTTATTCAAAATAATAAGTCCAATTTTATTTATGAGCAATTTTCTAAATGACGGAGGATGTTTTAAGTTTTGTTTTTATAAATTATGTAGCCTATTTTAACTATTTATTTAATTTTATCTTCATGCAAATAAATTATAAAATAGATTTTGCTAGTTATTAAGTAGTAAATATTAGGAAGAGAGTAGTTAATAGATATAAAAAAAATTATTGTCTTTAATTTATTTTATTTTATCAAGTATTTCCATTTAAAAAAATGTAAAATATGAGTTCAAAATAATAGATTAAAAACACACACTCATTAATTAAAATGAACTATCAAATATATGTTAGTAAGGGTATAAACAATCATTATAAAAGATAAAAGGGTGAATTGAACCATTTTTAATAGTCAAATGGTGTAATTGAGCTAAATAGTCAGTAAGGGCTAATTTGATCCTATTAAAATAGCCAAAAAATTAAATTGACCGTTATCCTTTTAATATATTTTATTAAAAAAATTGTGTTCTTTTTGGACTATTGTTAATCCAGAATATGAAAGATGGTTAAATTATCGTTTTGAGATCCGAAAGATGAATTATCAATTCAGGATCTAAAAGATCCATAAATTTCAATGTAGGACCTGATATTAATGTCCAAGATTGAGAATTTTATAATATTTTGAGTCCTGGATTTAGAATTTTTTGGATTTTTCATATCCTAAAATGAGAACTCATCTTTTGACTTCATTAAAAAAAAAAAAAATTCTTATTGTTCACTTGTTATCACTTATTTGATGAACACTATACAATCGAAGAAGTAAACACTAATTGAAAAATGAAAATTCAACGCGTAGGCAAGTATATTATATAGATTTGAGTATGAATCATGCTCCTACTTTTCTTACTGCCACATTCTCTCGCCCAAGAGACACTTTCTCCACCTCATACTCCCACTCCTTTCCACCTTTGTATAGTAGGACTTCCTACTTATATTATTATTATTATTATTATTTTACAATATTAGCTCTTCATTATCCCACATTTATTAATCGTTTAATTAGTTTAAACTTTATTCAATCTAGAATTATAATATTAAATTAAAATCAAGAGAATTAGATCTTAGAGCTCTCGTACACTTAAAAGTTAGGTTTGTAAATAAATTAAATTGTCCGTGAGTTCATTTGAGCTCGATTAGTGAATCACTTAATTAAACTTGAGCATTATACAATTTGACTCATGAATTTGTGAGTAAGTTCGGTAGTCCTATTAAATATAAAATTAATATTTTTATAATTTAAGAGTATGAAGTATGATAAATATTTGTAATTATAATTTGAGCATGAATATAATATTATGTCTTGAATAGATAGTTTTTTCTTTTAAAAAAAGACAAATATTTTAATTATTTATAAATTTAGAAAGTTTGTATAAATTTGATTAAAGCTCTATTGAATAAATCAATGAAGTCTAAAATACTATTCGGCTCAATTCGATTGATTACATTTCTAGTCCCTACTTAAAAATTGAGAGTGTAACGCAGCAATCTATTATATATATTATATATAAAAGCAAGATGTTTCAAAAATTTATAGAAATATCATTTTCTCTCCAAACATCATATCATTATTATATTATTATTTCTTCCTTTTTATAACTAAAAATCTATCTATATTTTATTTTTATAAATATATCATTAAATCACTTAATTATATGACAAGATTAATAATTGAGAAATATTAGTCATAATGCAAAATTTAAATTATTTATCAAATTTATCACTTTCATGAAATATTACAATTTAAAACCTATATTTTTTTATCTAATATTAAAATAGTAACATATTAACAAAAAAAAAATTATAACAACACAATATCCTCATATCTATATCTATATACTAAAAGAGTTCTAGAAGACCATTTTACCCTCAAGTCACAATATTATTATTATTATTCCTTTAAAACATTATCAAATAAAAGCTAAAATATTATTTTACCCTTAAACCATTTTCTATTTTTCAATTTTCATGCATCAAATGATAATTAGACCATCACATAACCATCATAAATTCTTATTTTATTTAATTTTTTTATTGTTACTTTCATTTCTAATAAATCAATAGTTACATTTATCATTTGTGTAAAAAACTCATTTAAATATTTTCATCCATTTTTAAAATAAATTTTATATTATAAAATAGTTTAAATTTATTCTTTTAAAATAATAATTTAATTATATTACACAAAAAATATTATTTCTTTCAAAAAATTGGCTGGTGTGGCGGGCTAACATATTTAGTCCGTGATCTTTTAACCGATTCTTTCCGATTAAATACTTTTTGTTCCGAACTCAATGATTAGCTCAGATTATTCCAATCAATTTATGAATCTCGGACTAAATTAATATCCTAATACAATAGGAATATCTTAATTATAATGCAAAATGTGCGGGTTCTATATAATATATTAAAGTGTTATGGAATTTCCCGCAAAAAAATATAACATAAAAAAAATTATTTTACCCTTAAGTCACTTTATAATTAATTTTTAATGCTAATTGTTGTCCAATCAATTCCAAAAGACCAATCTACCTTTAGCCCGTAATATCTTCACCCAATTCATTTTGATTAAATATTTTGTCTCAAACTTTATTTTTTGCTTAGGTTATTGGATTTAACTCGCAAATTTCAAAATAAATTAATACTCTATTATATTAGGAATATTAAAATTATGTTCGCGCGCAACGAGCTGGAGTAAATATAGTGAAGAGTAAAAAATGAAAAGGAAGGGCATTAATGTAAATTAGAAAAAGGGAACAAATGCGGGCGGATGCTGTGATTCCTTGCATCGGTCTTCTCAGTCCTTCCCATAAATATAACGCAGTTGGCGTTCAGTTTCATAGCGTCAGCCACATTTAATTTTCTTCGTCGGAAAAAGGTGAGAGATCCCTGAGAGAAAACTTAGGGTGGAACCTTGATTCTCTGCCCCTCGCTTTCGTCGCCAATTTCTCAGCTCCTGACCGCCGATGGCTCCCTCCTCCGACCGACAGCCTCTCATGCCCACTTTCCTTTACTCGACTACTTTCACTTCCAAAGCCCTAGCGCTGGATAGGATGACCGAGAATTCCTCGTCTGCCTTCTCGCCGTCTCCATCGCCGTCCGCTCCCAGCAAGAGCTTCATGATTTCGTCTCCAAGCGAGCCTGGCAAGATTGACATGTTCTCTCCTCAGTATTATGCCGCCTGTACGGTCGGCGGAATACTCAGCTGCGGTCTTACTCATATGGCCGTCACTCCTCTCGATCTCGTCAAATGTAATATGCAGGTACAGATCTGTGCAGCGATAGCTGGCTCCTCTGCTCCGAGCAGTGTTATTAACTTTGCATTCCTCGCGATAAAATTTTACGCTCTCGTCATTTTCATTTGTTTTTGTTTTATTTCATGTCTCGGTTTCCTTTGGTTAACTCGACTATGGAGTCCAGTTTGTATTCACTCATCTTATTTTTTAAATATTTTCCGTGATTAGCAACGAGATGCGCTGTATTTAAGCGCAGCGTAATTTTCGGTTTATCCTATGAATTTGCTGTTAATATTTCTTGTAATGTTTTCTGATTGTTGATTACTTTCATTTTCACGAGCTTCTATCTTTTCTGTCATATGTGTTGGGCCCAGGTATCGCAGCGGAAAAAAATAACAAATAAATGAAC